>JSYX01000476.1:0-27443 GCA_000787465.1 Thermomucor indicae-seudaticae
TCAAACTTAGAGATGAAAGCAAGAGTAAGCACTGATGCACGTTTTCAGGCACAAAAAAGGCTCTTTAAAAAAGTTGGCCAAAAAAGGACTAATTTCCAAAAAAGTATTTTACGACCGGGGTTTAAATGTTCAAATATACAGCAAAAGTATTATAAAAATTTCCTTTTCTGTGAGTTAGAATTTCTTGCAGTTCCTTTTAATTAATAATAGATATCCCTTTGCCGTAAATCGTTTTGTTTTTTCTGCGCAAAACCTTTTGTACATCACTGTAAATTTTAAAGAATAAACCTGCAGTACCACGCTTCTGCCGTAAATGGGCTCCGAACAGTGAATAAGGCTATAGGGTGGTTACGGAAAGAACACGAGAAAGACGCCGCAATGACTATGGTGACGCGACCATCAACAACCAGACGAGCTCTGTAAATAGTGGAATAAAGAAAACCTGTGCTTCCTAATATATCAGAGGAGCTTCGCACCCCTACAGAAAAGCGTTACTTTCATATAATGGTTAACCTTTTTTCCCCTGAGTAGAGGGATCTGCTGAATGAACCCTACTACTGCTTCCGAGGATGATAAAATCTCTAGGTGTGAAAATGTCAGTCTGTTGTTTCGCATTCCAGGACTTTCTGCTTGGTTTCCGCCTTTGGGCCCGGCCCGAACACCACGATTGCAAAACGGTGACTAGGAGAGGTCATCGAGTGCTTCAACGGAAGGCTCAGACGGGTCCCGTCACCGAAACCATTAACAATATGCTCATGCCAACGGTCTTGGAAGGAAACACTTCGCAAGCTATTTACTTGGATAACCTTTTTCCCTCACCCCTGCATTTTGCAATCTTTTATTGCCTCGTTAATCCCGATTGCACAAGAACCGCTTTATTGACTGATCTGGAGTCTAGATGATTCAAGGAATACTGGTCACTTTCATGTCCTTTTTTCCAGAATCCGAGCGCAACAGACGCTCTGCGCGACTGTATTGGTTCGGCCACTTGACTTTGACACCGAGCTCCTGTGCTGCCCATAACACCCAGTCACTGTGTCGCAAAAATTCGCGAGCAATGAACACGAGATCAGCCCGGCCCGACTTTAGAATCTCTTCTGCATCCCTTGGCTCAGTGATGATGCCAACGGCGCCCGTTTCTACATCGGCTTCGTGCTTGACCTTGTCCGCGAAAACGACCTGGTAGAGTGGTGCAACAGGATACGTGACATTTGGCAAATTGCCACCACTCGAACAATCGATCAGATCGGCCCCAATCTTCTTAAGCTCTTTGGCGTATTCGATGGTCTGCCACACATCCCATCCACCTGGATCACGACTGAGCGGGTCGCTATTGGCATAGTCGGTTGCTGAGACACGGACAAACATGGGTTTGTGCGCTGGCCAAACGGCACGTACGGCGTTGGCGACTTCCAGCGGGAAGCGCATACGATTCTCAAGCGAGCCACCATACTCGTCTGTGCGTTTGTTGGAATGGCCGGATAAGAAATTGTGAAGTAGGTAACTGAATAAAAAAGAGGCATAAGAAAACAAGCTTTGCTTTGTCACCTTTTTATTTGCTTACCCATGGGCACTGTGAATCTCAATGACTTCGATACCCGCTTTATCGGCGCGCACAGCAGCGTCTGCAAACTTCTGCACTAGTTCTTTGATCTGCTTGACAGACAATTCACGCGGATGGGGATGGTCCTGATCATACCGTACACCTTCCGAAGGCCCCCATACTTCGTCAGGCCAGCCTTTTTCCTCCTTTGGTACGATGCGGTAACCCTTCCAGAGCGAACCCATGTCGGCTTTGCGACCAGCATGAGCAATCTGCATACCAGGGACACTTCCTTGGGATTTGATAAAGTCAGCAATGCGTTTCACCGGCGGGATATGGTCATCGCTCCAAATCCCGGAGTCGTCGGGTGAGATACGGCCTTGAGGCTCAACCGCCGTTGCTTCAATAACGACAAGTCCGGCGCCTTTCAGCGCAAATGCGCCCAAATGAACCAAGTGGAAGTCGTTGAGCTTGCCGTCTTGGCAGCTGTACATGCCTGTCCATCATTCGTTGTGAGCATGAGCAAAGGCCAAACTACAGCCACTAGCAGAGAACATACACATGGGCGATACAGCGATTCTGTTATGCAGCGTTACAGAACGATAGGTCTTTGGCTTAAACAAGAGCACATTGTGGTTTGGGTCCAAAGCTGTTCCAGCGGGCACTTCTTTGTTCTGACCTTGCGGTGGGACATTCATGGCGTAAACAAGAAGTCAAAAGATGTGCAAGCAACAGTTGATGGAACCTTTGCCAGAGAAAAAAATGACGATGATGAATACTTTATGTCAACGGGATTAAAGCCTTGTATTGATACATAGCAGGGGGGGTCATGCATGTGTCTATAGAAGAATGATATCTAGGTCGGTTCTTGTTATCTACACACGAGCTTTAGGAATCCATCGTTCTTGATCAGCACGTTCATATTGACCAGGCCACTTGACGGGAACCTTCAATTCCCTGGCAGCACGGAATACCCATGCGCTGTCACGCAAAAACTCACGGGCCAGAAGGATGTAATCGGCCTTGTTCTCTTGCAAAACTTTCTCAGCTTCAATAGGATCAGTAATCAAACCGACGGCACCAGTGGGTATGTCCACTTCGCGCTTGACGGCTTCAGCAAAAGGCACTTGGTAATGCTACAGGAGAAGGACGTTTGAGCAGCTCAAACCACAAATCCAAGCAAAAACTATCGCAACACTTACGGGAGCAACGGGGTACTTGACACCGGACAAGTTGGCGCCGCTGGAGCAATCGATCACATCGATACCGATCTTCTTGAGTTCCTTGGCGTATTCAATGGCCTGGTAAATGTCCCAACCATCGGGGTCTCTGGCGAAGGAGTCAGGTGTCTTGTAATCTGTCGAAGAGAAGCGGAGCCACAAAGGCTTGTGTTCAGGCCAAGCAGCACGGACGGCTCTGGCAACTTCGAGTGGGAAACGCATACGGTTTTCGAGCGAACCACCGTATTCGTCCGTGCGGTGGTTTGAGTTTCCGGACAAGAAGTTGTGCAACAAGTAACTAAAATACTCCAGATCAGACTTGTTGCATTCGTCTTCCCGTTCACTTGGCTTGTGGAGACTTACCCATGAGCACTGTGAATTTCGAGGACTTCAATGCCAGCCTTGTCGGCACGGACCGCGGCGTCGACAAACTTCTGGACTAGCTCCTTCAGGTCTTGCTTGCTGAGTGCATGAGGTTTGGCGTGCTTGTCGTCGAATGGTACATCGGAGGGGCCGCGGACATCGTTGGCCCAACCGCCTTCCTCTTCGGGCACCAAGCGGTAACCAGCAAAAGGCGATCCCATGGAAGCCTTACGACCGGCGTGGGCAATCTGGAGACCAGGAACAGCGCCTTGAGTCTTGATGGCATCGACAACGCGCTTCAGTGGTGCAATATGGTCGTCGCTCCATAAACCAGAATCATGAGGCGAGATACGACCCTCAGGCTCAACGGCGGTAGCTTCAATGATCACTAGACCTGCACCCTTGAACGCGAACGAAAAGTAGTGTGCAAGATGGAAATCGTTCAAGAAACCATCCTGACACGAGTACCTGGAGATAAGAAAAAGTTTTGTCAGGGTTCGATAGAGTAATCGATTCACAATAAAAAAAGCCTTACATGCACATTGGAGCAACCACGATACGGTTGCGCAAAGTGACGGATCGCATGGTCGATGGCTGGAACAAAAGGACATCCTTGGCTGCCTCTGGATCCAATGGAGTACCGGCGAGCTTCTTAGTGTTGTGCGCTTGAACAGGAATACTGAATGAAGGCATGATGAAAGAAAAAGATGATAGATGTGAAGAAAAGCGATCATCGGGTTCCCTTTTATATGCACTCGACTGATTACTAATTCAGAAGGTTTTCTACCCTTCGGGGACAGCGATCACATCATGTTCCGCAAACGACAGCTCAAACTCTCTTACGATCATCCGAGAAAACTTTTTTCCGCTCAGGAACCACTTTCTTCTCAAGTCAGTCAATGCAGCAGCAGCCTATTGCTTACAAATAAGCATTTCTGGACTTTTCTAACTAGCTCCAACTAGGCTTTGGTCTATTGAAAATAGTCTATTCATTGTCTACATCAAGGTTTATGCTATGTTTCCACAATGACAACAGAACCAACTCAGACGTTGAAAAGGGAAACTCAAAGAATCTCTGTTGCTACACAGTAGTGCTCTCTATCACAATTGCTTGTGACAGTATTCGGGCGATGTGACATGAGAATCGTTCGTGTCAGAGTTGAAGATGTTGTGAGTTCGAGGTTGACTTTAGACGAGAATAAACAGAAAATCAAAGAAGAAGACGCGGCTATCGGAATCATCAAGTGCCATAGATCCCGAATAAAATGGCTATCCTGTAGGGGCACGATATGAGTAACATCAAGTAGAACACGATAAGTTGTCGTTTACAACTCATAAACGTAAACGCCTTTGGTGAACGTACAGTATATGCAGTATAGTAGAAGTATGTTTCTCAGCGCTGGCTTATTGTGATGACCGCGATATGATTTCTGTTGTAGATATACGGTGGGCGCTCGATTTAACAATCGTTGCTGCTCATGGACATGAGAAATATTTGACTCTGATTTACAGGGTAAGAACCGTACCGGACTTAGCGCTGGAAAGTAAGAATGGCTTGCTGCTTGTCTTTGCACCTTCTGAGCAGATCCAGAACCCCTTTAGTTTGAGCACCCTGCAGCCAAGCTAATACATCCATTATAACAATATGAAAGGCGGCTCAAAAAAGCTACAGAGGCATAATTGGATACTGCTATGCAAAAGTGCCTTTTAACTTGACTGATGATAGTGCGTGTTCAAATACGTTTTGCGTTGCCCGAGGAGAAGACAAGCCCGGCAATGAAGAACAGCAGGCGATTTGAAAGGCAGCACAAATCAATTTCCTTTTAAACGCAGATGAAATCGGGCAACGTAATCCCAAAGTACGTGTTCCGCGTGTAATTCACTTCAAACAGCATGGCCACCAAATTTGTCTTGCCGAAAGGCGGTTTTAGCTTCGAAAATTATGCTCGGTAAACGTTTGCTGATGGGCGATTGCTGGTTGCTATTTCATTGATTAATTGCTTGGAAAAAGAAACAAGGCCCTGGAGTCGAAAGGCGTCCGGCCACCCAAAGCGACCAGCACTGGTACCACGATCGTTGGTGTCATCTTTAAAGTAATGCGGACGCTTTCCCTTTTCTCTTCGCCCAAGACTGACCTGTTTGAATTAAGGATGGCGTGTGTCTGGGTGCTGATACGAGAGCTACGGAAGGCCCGATCGTCGCCGACAAGAACTGCGAGAAGATCCACTACATTGCACCTAACATGTATGCATTTAGCGTTGCCATTGGTCGATGCTTTAGTTACAATCGCTCAACGTCGTCGGCACATTTAGCTATTGTTGTGGTGCAGGCACCGCCGCGGACACGGAGGCCACGACGAACCTCATTAGCTCTCAAATTGAATTGCATAGTCTGTCGACAGGACGGAAACCAAGAGTAGTTACAGCCATGACCATGCTTAAACAAATGCTGTTCAGGTGCGTTATTATGGGAATCTACTGGACTTGGTTGCAAACGCTGAATGAGCGATATCATGGTAGATATCAGGGTTACATCGGCGCAGCTCTCGTTCTGGGTGGATACGACGCGACTGGACCTCATTTGTACACAGTATATCCGCACGGAAGCACTGATAAGCTACCGTACGTCACTATGGGCTCCGGCTCTTTGGCAGCAATGAGTGTTTTCGAAAGCAAATGGAAGCCCGATATGACGGTAATAGACGACTGTCAGATACGTCAAATGTCTAGCGCATTGGTTACTAATACTACGTTACCTTGTAGCGGGAAGAAGCCATCGAATTGGTCAGGGAAGCAATTGAAGCCGGTATTTTCAACGATCTTGGTTCAGGTTCCAATGTGGACGTGTGCGTTATCGAGAAAGATACAACGGATTATCTGCGAAACTATGGTCGACCCAACGAGCGTGGTGTGAAGGAGCAGAGCTACAAATATCCAAGGGGTACAACTGCAGTACTGAAGGAATCTATCACTAACTTGGTTACTGTGACCGAAGGTGATTCTATGGATATATCAGTGTAATATTCCATCAAGAACGTTCAAAGAAAATGGCGGTGCAAACTTAACCGTGGGCAGTTAAATCTAATTGGATCAATGGTGGTCTGATACTTTTGCAGTATTAGAAGAGTCTACTTTGTGTACATGAGGGCAGCAACATAATCAACAAGCGACGGATTGGCTCCCGATAAAGCTATCGTTTTGGCATAGTTCAAAGATATGAGCACTATTTACTGTTAGACCTAATTCACTACAGGGGAATTTCCAATGAATGCCAATGCCTTCCAGAGATTTTGAGCATAGCTATGTTATTATGCTAAAAGAGAAAATTGATAATTGAATATCTGTAGCTAAACATAGCCTTGAATGTTCGAGAGACAGCTGAGTACAGACTGTCCACTTCAGGGCCGATACCCTTATTTCGCGAGAGCTATTACCCATCTTTTGTCGTTTATGATTATTCTATTTATATGCGCAAGTCGAATTCATGCCGCTTGAAACCACTTGATTCCGCAAGTGCTCAACACCCTTTTTTAGGTGTGCGGCGCACTTGGGAGTTAACCAATTAACCTTGTTCTTAAATCCTCCAGTTCCCCGAAATATCACGGCATTATTAGGATCACGGCGAGCATTTGATTCAAGAGGATTCTTTGCCTACGACGCATGCATCAACCGAATAACTTTAACAACAATGTCTGCATTGTGACAAAATTCGCCTAAAAATAACACATCTATTGTACTTTCAGCGGAATCGGTGGCGCGCCTTTCTTTCTTTTTATGAGCGCTTCTCAAAATAATGGATGTCCTGCGCTTTTAATCTGCCAAATGATGCCGGTTAGCCTTATCACTTGCAGTGGCAAATTTGAGCAGGATACTAGGGCAAGGGATGCTGCGAATTGACAATAATAAAGGGGAGAGAGTGTATAACTGCTTGTCAATTGCGAGGCAATTAAAGCAGATTGTTATCCCGAAAGTCGGGGATCAAGAAGGAGCAAGAACACATCAGGGCCAAAGATGCAGGATGTTTGGGCGGCGGAAGCCGAAAGAGAGTATACTCTTGATTATCCACGTGAGGTTCTGTTGTGGCATGACAATGAGTGTGTTGCATGCTTTTTCTTTTTCTTTTTTTTTTAATTGATCAAAGTTCCCCTTTTCTTCCAATTCTTTTGTCCCCAAATGCCACACTATCGAAATAACGCCAGCACAAGCAGCAATAGTAATAACAATCGACACCGAACACTTCCGTCTCTTTCATCTTCTGTATCATCCGTGTCCACTACACCTGTTGTCACGACGGTGGAACAAGCCACGAAGAAAAATGCCGAAGGATCATGGTGGTGGGGCGACGAATCTCCTCTCGCGTTGGATTTAGCCACAGAAACATCATGCTTACAAGGCAATCGATGCAAGCACACGTTGTTACGTCCTTTTGTTGCTGTCAACAGAATAGTCAGTGAATGGATTTCAGGTCGATGTTGCTGCTGCTCGTATTGCGAACAACAGCATGAAGATAACTTGTCGTCTAAGAAACACTTCTTTAAGCGGAAAAGCCGTTCATCCACGACAACAGCAACAATGGAAAAACCGAAAAGGAGGTTTCTGTAGATTTGTTTCTATGTAGCAAAAAGACAGAAAAAAAAGAAGCCATTTTCTTGTCTTGCGATAATATGCATATGTCCATAGCGCCTTAACATACTGTGCTACTCATTGGATGAGGTATCCCATTTTTCTTCATCATCATTGCATTTTGGGGCACTTCCTGTTGTCATGGAATGAAATAATCATCCCTTCTAAAAAAGAAAGGAGTGCCAAGAAAGGATCCATACATACAGGTATCCTGCCTGCTTTTGCTGCTGCTCCATGGTTGAACCTGCATGCTGCTACATACTGCTACATACTGCTAAAAGAGATATCTTCTGGGCTCATGTAAACTTTTTTTTGCGCCTAGTGTAGAGCTCACTTGGCGGTAAATATTGGTGCAATCTTATCGCTTTCGTTAACCATCCTACGATCTTGTGTTTGTAACCACAAAGTATATTCAATGTGCCTCTCGTACTTGGAGACGAAGTCTCTTTTTACGTTACACAGTAAAGCTTCGCCATGCCGAGGATCTATCAAGAAAAGCGATAATCCAGACCTTACATCAACATGATTTGCGATCAGATATTTAAAGTCAAGAGAAAACGTATGGAAGCGACGTTTTCGGGAAAATGCTCTTCGCATGAGTACGCTCATTGCACCGGGATGCATAAGCCATGGACCAAACTTTGCACATCATTTGTAGCCTATCCCCGTTCGCGAGGTGAAAGCAGAAAAAATCAGCCGTATTGAACATCTCAAAGGGAAAAAAAGGAGCGAAGTAAGCCAAACTCGACCACCAATAACCACATTGCTACGCGTAACGGCACATAAAGAATGTTTGTCGTCGATGACGGCAGTGGACAGAATGGCAGCAATTCCAGGAAAACCTTTCCTTCTGCCGCGCGCGATCGTTCTCATGACGATATGCTGGCCATCCACTGTATTATGTGGCAGTAGTGAAGCCAAATGACAATAGCACGCCAAGCGCCCCACACACAGGGCTCATAAACTTGGCTGTTAATACTGGCAATTTGGACAAGAATGTTAAGAGCTTTGCGTGCAGAACGTTGTTCATGTGCTGATCGCAGCACGATGGTCCGGCGAATATCCATGGATATGGGCGGTCCGAGATGTAACAGAGCCTGTCAAGTCGAGGGAAATCAGTACAAGAGCATCCCGTGGTCTCAAAACGTGGGCCCTCGCAGCATTTTCCGGTTGCGGACGAGCTCAACAATGAACAACCGTGAATAGCTTTCCTTCTGTTGGCCGTATCAAGGATGACTTGTTGCAGCGTAGCGAACCTTAAAGTGAATCGGCAAGACAAGTGTCCAGGGCGGACATTTCATGCAGAGATATAGAATGGCGGAAGAGATCCCTGTGCCTGTAGGATGACCAAGCAAAGCATCCTTTGAATGCTCGGCTACTGCAACTTGGGCTGTGCAGCCAAATTTCTCTACTCCGTCTTGGTTGAACAGCAAGAAAAGAGATGCCGTTGAGCTATTCAATAATAGAAGGAAGGGGACGATCGTCAGAAACTTTGTTAGCTGAAGGACAGAGAGGGAGAGGATTTGGAGTGGACGAGAGCAATTAGGCTTTTCCGAGCCGTTGGCTAAGTATGCATTGTGCTGCATATATACTGAAGTTTATACGCATAAACATGCCTACTGTGGTGTCGTATCGTTTACATTATGTCAATCAAGAGAAAAAGATAGAGACTAAGGCTATAGGTCAGCCAGTGTTTATTTCTCACTTGGGAGCTGTTGGCATTTCACTACGGGAAAAGCTGATTCTACTTTTCCCTAAATTTCACTGGTTTTCTCCAAAATTCATGTTTTCAGGGAAAAGTAGGGTATAGTGTTGCCTTCAGTGCAAGTCGTCTCTACCTCTCCCGGAGGTTCCCCAATTCCACTGATGGTTAGCCTTCTTGCCATTAACATACACAGAAGACGCTTTTGCAACGTTTACGCATCATATATTACGCTCAAAAGTTCTATATAGGCTATGAGAGCAAAATTTGTAGCCAACCCTATTTCAATGAAAAGTAGGGATTCGTCCCTACTCCAGAAAATAGTGAAAAGTAGCGCAGAAAGCAGAAGTGTACCCTACTTTTCCCTGAAAACATGAACGTTAGGAAAAACTAGTGAAATTCAGGGAAAAATATAACCAGCTTTCCCGTAGTGTTTACTACAAAGGGAGGTCCTATTTATATGGATTCATGAGCGGAGTTGCGGGATAACGTTTATACAATAAATCTGATGTTCTTACTGGTGTTTGAAGAAATGTCTGCGTTGCTCGAAAAGTCCTTTTTGCGTCAGCTATAAACCGAGTTTGCGCCAAACATAAAGCATGGTTTACGTCCAATGAAAACCACATTTGAGCCGAAAGAGTGTATGCGCCCCAATAATACTGACTTCCGGGTTTTGCTTTTAGATATCATGCTCTATGGGTGTCTGACACATGTTAGTATGAACAAGGATGCCAGCATCGAACGTACCACAATAACAGTGTTCGCGGTAAAAAGTAGTTTCACTTTTCGTTCTCAGCCGAGATTTGAAAAGATGTCCCTGAACACCCCTATTTTTTTTTACCGCACTCTGTAAAAATTCATGTTGCATAGTTTCCCAGTCTTATATACCCTCTATCTGCCTCAAGTTGAGCCTTCCCTGTTCCAATAAACATTGCTCGCTGGGTTATATAACTTTTGCGTCGAATACTTGGAGTTCAGTCCTCCAAAATACTTGCAAACGCTTTAAAACACAACGAACTCATGGGGAAAGGGTTGTAGGTGCTTGCATGTCGCATTGATTGTGCAGTAAAATTGATATTAATCAAAAGAGGAGAAGGAGACACGATCGGCTATGTAGAGTATCATCGACTCCGGGTTCACTGTACGAACATTTTATTATCGGGGAAGTCAGAAAGTAAATCTGGAGAGTGGACCTTTTTGTATCACAGTTTATTATACAATAGTAATGCTTATTTACAGGGCTGGATATCATCAATCATCATCAGGAAATAGACGATTGTCCGCCAACGCCGAAACGCAAATAAGATCCCAAAGTTCTCGGGGTAAATGCTCATGGGCAAGAGCTTCCAAACATTTCTTATCAGTCAAGAGTCCTTGTCTATTTAACGACCACAGTCCGTCAGGAACCAGTAATAAACAGACTTGACCTTTATATATTTCTTACCGGTACATCAGTAGCTTCACATCACTTTTCGTTATAGTCATTCTGTCGGCATGTTCGGCATATGCGGCCAAGTCATCTGCTACCTGTTCGAAGAAAAGATCGGTTCTGCAAGGCTATAAAGGTTAGTTTTGCATGTTACAAACAGCTATTCTGTCGCACCAAGAGAAACTCACGCTTCCATCAACACTGGATAAACGGCTGAATCCACTTTTGTGTTTTTGACAAATGAAGTAAACAGCTTCTTGCTGTGAAGCTTCGAAAACGCCGGTTTCGAGGTTGAAGGTACACTATTGATTAAAATATCTCGTTTAAAATCAACATTGCCGACAAAAACGTACGCTTAAAAAAGAAACATACAGTGTTCCCTGCCGCGCCATCTCTGCCCTTTCTCGAATTTTCCTAGACGTGAACCTCTGCGTAGGACTTATCCTTGTAAACCTCTGCACACTCTCAGTTGACGGCCTGTCGGGGAAAACGTTACGATATGTGAATGAAGAACCTGACGTCTTTCCTCCAAGACTTACCCAGCTACACCCATTCCTGCTACTTGATCAGAAATTTCACGTCTTGTATCAGCTTGTACCAACTGCATTCTACTAATACTACTATCTCCATTTTGAGACTCACAAGCTTATTTTTGACCGTTACTGGAACTTACTCCGCATCATCTGCTGGACTGAGCTTATCATCTAGAACCTGCTCCACGCTCGGCAGACTGTGCCTTCTATCCTTTGACTCTCTTTGTTCAGGCGTTTCGTAATCCACATCAAAACCAAAGTCCACATCAAAAAAGTCCTCAGCATCCGCAGCAGTCGCTCGGTTGTCTGCCTCAGCATACTCTTGAGCTTGCTGATCTGAACGCTGACCTACACACCCTGACGACGAGCGCTCTTCCAAAAGATCTATCGCCTTTTCTTTTCCTTTGCCTTTGCGATCCTGCTGTTCACTAGTAATAGATGTCGTCTGCATCTGTCCCGTTTCTTCGTGCCCATGCAGCGACGCGACTGATTCTTTATCATGGTGAAGAGAAGAAGCATCGTCAATGGGAGCACGCGACTGTGAACTTGCCGTGAGCGGCAAAGGCGGTTCCCATCCAAACACACGGGTATCCGTACTTAAGCGTGAAAAGCTGTGGCGATCGATGGAGGGCGTCGGCTCATGGTACACACTACTATATTGAGTCGAATTGAATCCGCTAAAGTCTGTGTCCGACCTGTAAGAAATGCTCGTTAAAGCATCGTTAAAGTCTTCCAACGGCTGATGTCGAAAGTCGCGCCTGTGCCGGAAAGCAAAGTCGAATGCTGCACCAGTATATTCTCTCTGTTGTTGTTGCCGTCGTTGTTCTTTCAAATACTCAAGGCGCTGCTTCAATGCTTTTAACTGGTCTGTTCGTGAAGGGGTGTGGGTCCGTATGCTAGATCGGGACGTGGCCTCTGCAGTACGTGGTCGCTTGCTCGGACTGCTTTTGTCAACGCTTGTTTTCAGATTACTACTCTCTCCTGACGCGCCCGGTCTAGCAACTGCATCCTGCGTTCAGTTGTTGCTGTCACTTATTCTCGGAAAGGAACAGCACTTACAGCGACTCAACAATCGTAGAATATGACTGGGCGAGTGAGCACCGTCTTCTAGTCTTATTACATTATCGTTAATTGACTGATCCAGAGAAGCGTTGAAGGGAAGATTTGTCAATTGATCGCTGTTGTCTGGCTGATTTTCCATAAAGACTTCGTTCTATCATTTGGCAGATAGTCATAAAGAGATCAGTAACAATGTAGCCAAAGAACGATGGCAACGGAAAGGACAGTGAGAAATACCAGTTCTGAAAAAGGAAGCAGGAATTCGGAATTTGAAAAGCGAGGAATGGTGACGATTCTTGTTGGTTGCTCCTTTATCCTTTTGCAGAGAAGCTGCTGACTGCATTCGACCCACCATGGCCAACGGAACAGCCGTCGAGACGCCGCGCTCAAAGAATGAGTTTATGCAAGAGATGGAGATGATGAAATTAACGACGCGTGCGGGCGGTGCGTACATTCCGCCGCACCGATTACGGCAAATGCAGCAGCAAATTACGGACAAGTCGAGCGAACAATACCAACGCCTTACTTGGGAAGCATTGAAAAAGTCCATTAACGGTCTGATCAACAAGATCAACACGTCCAATATCAAAATGATTATACCAGAATTGTTTGGCGAGAACTTGGTGCGTGGCCGCGGCCTGTTTTGCCGCAGCATCATGAAAGCACAGAGCGCCAGTTTGCGATTCACGCCTGTCTATGCTGCGGTTGCTGCGGTTATCAACACCAAGCTACCTGATGTGGGAGCCTTGCTTTTGGCGAGACTGGTTGTCCAGTTCCGCCGTGCATATCGCCGTAACGATAAGGTAAGAGACAGAGACACACTGTTGCTGCTCCTGACACATAAACCTGACTGCTGCTTCTTAAGGCTGTATGTTTAGCAGTGTGTACTTTTATCGCTCATTTGACAAACCATTTGGTAGCCCACGAAATTCTTGCATTGCAAATCCTAGCTTTGCTTTTGCAACAGCCGACGGATGATTCTGTGGAAATTGCTGTGGGTTTTATGCGTGAAGTCGGCGCACATCTTGCGAACGTTTCTCCAAAACCAAACAATGCCATATTCGAGAGTTTCCGAGCCATTTTGCACGAGGGCAAGATCGACAAGCGTACACAGTACATGATTGAAGTCCTCTTTCAGGTGCGAAAGGATAAATATAAAGACAATCCACCAATCATCCAAGAACTTGATCTTGTTGAGGAAGATGACCAAATCACACATTATGTTGGCCTCGATGACGAAGATTTGGATGTCGAAGAAGGCTTAAATATATTCAAATATGACCCCGACTACGAGGAAAACGAAAGGAAATATGCAGCGATCAAGGCTGAAATTTTGGGCGAAGGGTCAGAGGAAGAGTCTGGAGAGAGTGACGAGAGCGAAGAAGAGAGTGAAGAAGAAAGAAGCGAGGAAGAAGAAGAAAAGAAGTTGGAGATCCAAGACAAGACAAATACCGAAATAATCGAGTTACGACGAAAGATCTACTTAACGGTCATGTCCAGTGTGGATTTCGAAGAATGCTGTCACAAATTAATGAAGCTTGATATCCGTGAAGGACAAGAGGTAAGGGTCGGCACCAGTTTGCATTTAAAAATAGTGATGCTTACTGTATATTTAGATTGAGCTGTGTAATATGATTATCGAATGTTGTTCTCAAGAGCGCACTTTCCTGAAGTTCTACGGCTTAATGGCTGAACGATTCTGCAAAATCAACCGGATATGGGGCGAAAACTTCACCATCTGTTTCCGTCAAGTCTACGAAACCATACATCGTTATGAAACCAACCGTCTTCGAAATATTGCAAAATTATTCGCGCATCTGTTCTTTACGGACTCACTTGCATGGACATGTTTCTCCATCATACGCTTGACAGAAGAAGATACCACCTCTGCATCTCGAATTTTCGTCAAAATCTTATTCCAGGAAATTAGCGAGTTCCTTGGTTTGAAAAAGCTGAAGGAGCGGATGGAAGATCCTTACATGACAGAATATTATACTGGCATGTTTCCCAAGGATAACCCAAAGAATACGCGGTTTGCCATCAACTATTGGACAAGTATTGGCCTCGGTGCCCTAACAGAAGACTTGCGCGAGTGGTTGCGAACGGCTCCTCAACATATCATGAAGCGACGTCGGCTCAATGATAGTTCGAGTAGCAGTGCTAGTAGCAGTAGTGAACAAAGCAGCAGCGAGGAAAGCAGTACGGATGAAAGTGATAGCGACGCCAGCAGCAGCGATGAAAGTAGCGATGACAGCAGTAGCAGCGACGAAAGTAGTGATTAAGAAAATAAAAGACAATTGCCGTCGATTCGGAGACGAGGAACTGTAGACCGGTAGAGTCTGCTCGATTCTAAGGGAGAACTGTACATATAACGACAAAGCTTTTGTTATAGATACCCGTTTTCATTAGCAAATAATATATATGAAATTTATCGTGTTAATTTCCATAGCACATCGATCGGTTGCATAATAGTAATTTCATATGGTATTTGTATAGGTTCGTTTCCTCTTTAAATCGTCTGCCTTGGATACTATTATATGCGGCCTGCCAGTAGACCGTACGATCCCGTTGATCAGGGAGCCTGCTTCGTTAACTGGTTAGTTAAGGTGCAAAGAACGTATTCACCAGGGTGATATCATAACTTGTTGGAATCATGTACAGTATTGACAACATGAGGAATAAATATGTCATTGTTCTCTGGTCTACATTACGGACCTGAAGTGTTCAGTACCGCCATAGACCATAAGCATAAGCAGAAAGATCCCTAGTGTACATGGCAGACCCTGCAATGTCGACATGTGTTCGAGGGTCAAGTTTCACGATCCGAACGTTCATGACAGGAGCTGTTCCTTCTCTTTTTCCTTTAGACATTCAGAAGCGCAATGCCCATAGAGTCGCAAGACAACTCGTCAGTTATCATTGAGAAACAACGGGACAGTGACCTTCTGGAATCGGTTATTCAGACTGCTCCTGATCAAGGGATCTGGGTCTTTGGTTACGGTTCTTTAATATGGAAACCACCCATTCATTACGAATCAAAGTACGGTTCAATGTGGCAAAGCAAAAAGAGCTTTTCTGTTTACTGAAGGCCGGGAAGGGTTGTAGGTTACATTAAAAACTATGTACGTCGGTTTTGGCAGGTGAGAAGGAGAAGAAAGTCTCTTCCTATTCATTGCTTAAACCATCTCGTAGCACAGTGAAGACCATCGAGGCACACCCGAAAAACCAGGGCGTGTTGTCACTTTGATACCCTATGACGAATGGAAAACGATGGAAGATGTGGTAGGTCTTACTTGGAAAAGCATATCATCATCCTCATGTCTTATCAGTGGATGTAAAAAAAGCATGGACATGATGACGTTACTTGGGGTGTTGCCTTCAAGATACCACCGTCCGATGTGGAGGCAACGCGTGCCTATCTTGACCATCGAGAAAAAGTGAGTGGAGCCTAGAAAAGGGAAGGGGTGCCTACGCTAACGGATATACATCTAAAGAACGGTTATACTGTGCACACGGTCGACGTGTACAGTGCTGAAAACAGTAAAGAGCCCGCGGTGAAGAATGCGTTAGTGTATATTGCAAGAACGGATAACGAAGCTTACGTGGGACCTGCACCTTTAGAAGACATTGCACAACAGATATACGAGACATATGGTAACGTCATGGATACCCAACTTCCCTTTAGGATGAAACTTATTCGCAATTTCGAAACAAAACAAAGGCCCCTCTGGTTGGAACGCAGAGTACCTGTTAAACTTGGCCGAGGCACTGCGAGAAATATGTCCAGATGCACGTGACGATCACTTGTTCGAGTTAGAGCGGCTAGTCAAAAAGCGTATAGAGTCATCTTCGGTAAAAAATTGAACATAGAACGTTCTGATGAACCTGAAAAATGAATGTTTGTACAAACGAGAGTGATAGATTAAACTTGTCAGAGGTATCAAAATGCGAAACAAAAAGGGCATGAAGGAAAACTAAAAATACAGGACAGTTTATGAAATGGGGAGTAAGAAGGTCGGTGGAGAGGACGAAGGATGTGATTAAGCCCATTTGCCTAGCAGAGCCATAAGGCCGGCACCAGCGTACATGGAAAGGAAGCAAACAACTTTACGGATAAATGAGGACCGTCTAAACTTGATGCTTTGGTTGATTTCGACGCTCATAAGAGTGGTGTATGCGTTGTAGAGCAGGATACCGGCCGATAATGAGTCAAGAATGGCACTTGCAAGGACGGAAGAAGGGGAGTTTTCGTTGAACGATGAGTGAATGCCGATACCAATGGCGATACCAATAGGTGTCATAATGATAAACAAAAGCCCGAGAATGATGGGTTTTACCCATGATTTATGGTTCATGTCGTTGATACGCGTACCAAGCGCCAGACCTTCAAAGAACTAACAACAAGAACTTAGTAAAATACAGTTTAGTTGGAAAAAGGGAATCGTGTTCTTTACCTGATGGAAAACAAGGGCAATCAAAAGTGTGACAAATCCATCGTTTCCGGTGTTTGCAAGCGTGATACCAATCAGGATCGAGTGCATGACAATACCAAGTTCGAGAATCAGGGTGCCAACACTCTTGAAAGCATTTTCTTCTTCGAGGAAACCCGCGCCGTGAACATGGCATCCAGCTTCTTCATCATGGTCGACTTTGGTTTTGGCGTCCGAATCTTCCCTGGCTGCTGCTGCTTGACGCATGGAATCCAGACGAGAGACGGCTGCCAGTTCAAGAAGTTGCAGCGCAAATGATGCCAGCATACAGAATACGCCGCTAAAAGCACCGTAGCTTTGCCAGCCCTCACTAAGACAGGGGCTACTGAATTGATCAAGCGCGTCTGGAAGCATGTGCACGAAAGCTGTGGCGAGGATGACACCAGTACCAACTGATAGAGAACAATGGTCAATCTCTGTGTGCGTGTGAAAGAATGGATGTTCTCACTTACAGAACTTTGCAATTGTCAGAATCCAATCGCGAGGACCACCTTCGCTGTATGAATTGATACGGTGTAAAATAATCGGTGCAAAAATGCCTTAAAACGGGTCGTCGTTAGTCTCTCGAAAGCATCAAAGCAAATGTATCATTCAAGACTAACCTATGCCGCTTGTCACAAGGATGATAAACAAGGATCCAACACGCAAAGGCATGTTGTAGTCTTGAACAGGTTGCGTAGCGCATTCATCTGATTGCTCTGTTTTTTGCATGATAAGCATGGTTTTTTACTAATACACGGAATAAAATAGAACAATTACCCTGCGCTTTCACTATACATGGAAGCATAGACAGTACTAAGCAACAGAAAGGCAAGAGCTTCATGACCGGTAAATAGGTTAACGGAAAAGAAAAAGGGCAAAAGAAAGGCAAGTTATGCTCGGTGGATAAAGAAGAAGAAGAGGAAGAAACAAGAATGGGTTTTCGCCTTTTTAACCGCGAAGGTACACGCACGTCTCTCCCAAAGTGGGAAGCGGGATAGTAAAGCGGCCAATCACGAGTGAAAATTTTCGTGGCCAAAATTTTTGTCAACAGTCACGGATCAATCTCCGAACCCGGAAGGTACCTTTTTTGTACCAAAAATGGGATTCCGGTTTCGTCTACGCATTGCATGACGCAAAGATGTTATGATACGTTATGACAGTTGATAACGATGGTCAGCGAGGAAGCCATCAATATGGCTACAAGCGTACGGTGCAAACTAAAATATAGCTCACTGACAAACTATGGAACGCTTCTGTTGATCGTTCAGTGACAGATGCTGTACGTGGGAGACTGACATAAAATCGAACTTGCTACACTAATAACTTTTTGATTCTTTCGCTTAGTATGTTTGTATTTTAGAAGATGCATTCACAATATCTCACTCAGCATGATACTTCATTAACCAGAGCAAGACATAATGTCAGAAAGGGCAGGGGCCTTATCAATTGAGCTCGCCAGTGTATTTCAATCCATGCTACACAGAATGGATTGCCGAACTTTACAGGGGAGAGCAAAATAACCACTGTTCGAAACAAGGTTTAAAATCGTCTGTATCACAAACATGAAGTCTGTGTCATTTACTGCGCTATCTGAATGCGTCCAGGCCAGGACGAGTGAAACGTACAGGCATTGCAAAGCTTCAAATACATACGCCCTCGTACTTATTTGATATAGTTATGGGATGTATGTTACTGCATTGAAGGGTGCCCTGTCTAGTCATAGTTGTCACCGCTATCCCTCACCGAAGAGAGTTCTTGCCTGCTTGATTCACTACAAGTCGCAATCCGCATGTGCTCGCTCTCACGAAAGTCCGGTGTTTCGCATATCATACACAGCATATGTTTGTACAATAGAGTATCTGCGTGCCCAGCAATATCAAACTGTAATATGATGAGCATCCAAAACACCTATGTTTACAGCAAATTTATGCAAATATAATTGGTTTGTTACTGAGAAGGGGCTGTCCCTACGAATGTCACTCTTTTGTTTATTAATCAATCAACCAGATGAATATGTACTGGGTTTCACAATAAGCATTCTTCCGTCTGATTGTCTCAAGCCTCTCAGGGACCCTAGAAGCATCTTGTACGGGTTTCATCCATAAGAAGCTATAGAAGACTTTTGACTTCCGTGTTATGAAATAAATGGACGGTTATCACGAAATTGCCTCGTGTTGTCGCTTGGGGATGTTGAGGCGCGTTGTCATATCCATCCTACGGGGCAATAAAGTCATTTTTTTTGCATCCATGTTTGTTCAAGCCATTACCACGGATGACGGTCCTGCATCTTAATGCACTTTAGTCGCCACTTTATGCGCACAGATACATCAACCTCTGTTGGCAACTACATCGAAGCAACGTATGAAAAAGGACGGATGGTGCTATTCTCCACGTTACAGTCAAAGTGGATAACCAAAAACTGGTTATCTAAGATGACATCGACCCTGACGAGCCTTCACAGTGTCTCAATAATAATGCTACATAATACCTCTATGAATTGAGGTGCCATTGATATGGGCCAGTACGCACGCAGTTGAATCTGCTCAGCACGGGTAATCTATATGCAAGTCATACGTATCATTTTATTCCATGCTAGGCATAACTATAACGGTGGCATATGATCAGGTGTGTGTACATCTGACAAAGTAAAACTCATGACCGGAAACGAAAAAAAGGGCGCAGCTGTCTTAAATAGACGAGCTGATAGTGGAGTTGTGTTGAATGGAATAATCAATCCAAGTGATATTTCTTGTTGATGACAACGTGACCAGAGTGTCCTGGTTAGGAAGGAAAAGGGTCCGCAGTATCCGGGATTGACCGCCTCCAGAATAACTTGTAAAGCTGAAACACGGTCCCCTTGTAGCGCCAGTGTATCGAATGTCCCTTATTGCTCTTTTAGAAATTTGATCTAAATAGTGGCTTTCTTTGCTACTTACCAAAAGTGCACTTTGGATTCAGAGTGACTACCAGACGCAACAGTGTAACCATTTTGGTGCCAATCAGGTCGAATGTATCTGGATAGATTTTCCGTTTCTGTGAATCCAAACTGTAAAAGCATTCCTCTCTTGCCTGGCACGCGTTGATCATAAATCACGAATTGGTTGGTGGATTGGGATAGGCTATGAGCACATACAGAAGCTGAGTAATTACCCTGATTCCGCTACATAGGTTACATACTTGATCATAATAAGATTAGGATCGTTAGGGCTTCTCAAGATATTGTTGATCTACGAAGACGGAGGGTCAGCTTCAATATCGCTACCTTTTTCTTTTTTTTTTTTTACACAGTACCCTGGCACCGAACTTCGTATCCTCTGACACGGTAACCTTCTCTACATCATACAAGAGCAACCTTCCATCGGCACCGCCGCTAAACAGGGTTCCATAATATGGTGTATAGCAGAGAGCTTGTATCGCGTTCGTGTGATTCGACGGCAACTTCATTACGTCGTTCGTCGAGAAATTGCCATCCGCTGCACTTCGAGAGAGGTCCCAGAGGTACTATATATACGCGATTTGTTAAACGACCTGGTTATCCAATAAGTAACGTCAAAAGAACATACCAAACTTTTGTCAGTGCCAGCCGTTACAAGGGAGAAACGTTCGCTGCCTGATGAGTTTATTTCACGCGGCGGTAATGCTGTTAGAACGTCGATGCAACCGTCATGAGGATTGTCTGGAAGTCTTTGGATACGAAAATCGGGTCCACTCTACATAACGCAGATCGGATTAGCGAGATCATCCAACAGTAAGCTTACTTATTGACACCCCACATACACGTTCATTTGCGTTGAGATGTACCAAGAGGACACGATCATTGCTGCCTTTGGCGCGTAGATCACCTTGTTTTGAATGGCTAGAGCAAAGTGCCATCGTTGATGGTGTTGCCCAACAGATGTCCTCGACCCATGTATCCGTATACAACATCTCTGGTTCAATCGTCTTCACGCACCTGACATTTACATTGCCATATTTAATTTATCCATGGCATTGCTCCATACTTTGGAGGTACAACATACCTTCTAGAGTTTACATCCCTGCCCCCAGAAAGAAGCTTGTTAGGTATAACACTTTTCCAAGTTATTTAAAGATATTTACCAGAATTGTATATCACTAATGGAGAAAGGTTGACTGTGAGTGGCAATTTTCCTCTCTTAATATAAAACTTGTTGCCGCTTTACCCTTTGAGACTAGATGCAACGAGCAAATCTTCCAATCCAGAACCCGGTTCAGCAACGTTAAACAACAAACTTCGCGGCTTCTTGGCGAAGACTACGGCTCTTACGTCTTGGTTGCGGTACAGGAACAAATCACACACATCCAAGCAGCCGACGGGAGTTCCACCCGCGCTACCATTGGAAGACGACCCAGTCGCAGCGGATGGTGGACGGGGATTTGCTGGAGGGCCCTAAAGAAAAAGAAGGCGTCCCCCACCCAACCAACTCAGCACTCGAACGGTCTAGCTACCTTAATAGGACCTACAGTTCTACGAGCATATTGACGTTGCATTTTTGCGGGTGGTTGATCGATCGGGGCTCCACCAGTTCTTTTTGCCAATTGTAACGGCCGTGACGGTGTCTTTACAGCTTGTGCAGTCCTTCGAACTGCCGGCGACGGCATGTCGACCGTCTCTGTAACCGTGCGTGTGGATATGGAAGGCCTTTTGATGACTTCAAGAGCCGCCTTACCTCGGTTCACAGCCAAACCCATGATTCGGGCTATCTGCATACTAGTCTTTTCCATTTGTGACGATAAAATCCTTGTCTTCTCCAAATAACGCTGCTGCTTGCTTTGCTGTTTCTGAAGCTACTTGGCGAAAATTTAGCATGATCAATTTTTCCTTTTCTTCCCTAAAGTTTCTTACTAGCAGCATCAACTCTTGCAGGTTAGCGCCTGAAAGTTGACCATCGTCGTTGTCGTCGTCTTGGAGTTCGTCCTCCGAAGACAATTCATCGCGTTCACTACTGTCGTCTACCTCCTGTGCGAACATCGTGCTGCTGTATACGTCAAGTGACGAAGGCTCTGTCTTGACCCGTCTGCTGGCTGAACCATTGGCCGCGGAACTACTCGATTCTGCTCCCTGGTGACGGCGTACGACCGACGTGAAAGCCGATCGATGAGTGGTTTGGCTAATAGGCTGTAAAGACGGCTCACCGGTGGTGGTCCCTGCGTTATTATTATTGTTGTTACGGGAGCTGCTACTCTCGTTCGATCCCGCCGTCTGGCCAGATTTCAGGCTCGACGCAGAAAACAGTGATCGCGGAAGCATATTCGGGGAGGGGCCCAGACAAGGGAAAACAGGAGTGCGTAAACTGCGGACGGTGAGGGACCCACAGTCACCGCTCAGACTTGAGTTTTGACGGCCGACAGGCCCGCAGCACAGGTCTCCCTGGCTTGTCCTACCCCGATGGCAGGGATCTAAAGCACGTAAAGACCGAATACGGAACTAGCGTCAGGAAACGTTCTTAGCAGGACCCCTGGAACTAGGTACAGACGACTTCAGGAACACAAAGGTCATCGCTGCATCTCTATGAGCCAGATATAAGCATAGCAATCTGATGCCGCCGGCGTGATCCTCAGCTGCAATGCAAGTCGCACATCGCTCTGAATTCTCTCTCTCCACGACGTTCGCGATTCCGGAGCAGATGCCGAAAGCTCTTTGTATAGATAGGATATGCTAAGACTTCAGCATGGGAGATAGTAATGCAGCGGATTAGGCGAGCATTGTTCCGAAGATGCCTGAACGGACATAATGGAGCCTTCCTCTTGGTTCATTTGTCAGTCTTCATTCCAATGTTATATATCTTTATGGGACCATTCCAGCGAAGTTATCAGAAACATGACTTCGCCATGCTGCATGTCGTTCGTAATCTAACGATTGTTAACTTCTCAAGATGCAGCTGTCTCTCTCTGAACAAATTCCAAAACCTATCTGGCGCGAAACAAGCGTAATTTTCCATGATAAAACACAGCACGCTTAAAGCTAGCATGGTTCCAGTACGGTGCACAGAATCTATTTATTGGCAAGCACGATATATAGTTGCAGTAAGTACAAGACTACTGGATGCATCATTAGGATATCATTAGCATTTTGTGCTCTGTTGCCGTAAGTACTTGCCTCGTCAGGGTCGTGGCCCTGGTAAAAGCGATCGACTAGCATGACGAACAAAGCAACAAGCAGGATCAAGCTCGCTATACGGACGGACCATAGGATAAAAGTGGCTCTCCGGGATTTCCATGCCTCGGCTGGTACTAACAAAATACCAAGTAGAATACCGCTCAGAAAACCACCCATATTGGAGAAACTGTCGACTCTATGATACCAAAAGTCCGACAATGTATATGGCATAGTCTTTCTTCCTCTTTTTTTCTTCTCAGCTTACCCTGGGAACAAACCCAAAAAGAATCCCAGTGCTAAAAAACGCAGAACCATTAGATCAATTAAGCGTTGTTTGACGGCTATTATTACCTGTGAATACGCAAAGCTTAGCAAGATGACGTACAGGCTGGATGACTCTGTTCCATCTTAGGCCCAAGTCGATATAGAAGCATGCAATGAGTCCGAGCAAGGCGCTACTACAACCCAGAGACGCTGTTTCTCAAAAGTCCTAGTCAGACAACGTGTCACGTCCATATCCCCGTTCTTTTTTTATACACACGCGTTGTTGGTGGTGCAAAATTGGCGCCAAATACATTTCCAAAAATTCCTGATACGATAAACGTCGCTTGAGTAGTATTAGCTCAATACGCCTTTCCCTTCCTTTAGCAACAACTTTTTTGTTTATTTACCTCCAAATCGCAACGGATTCATCAAGCCTTCAAGTCTTGAGCCCAAGAAGAGCAAAGCAAGCATATCAACACCACAGTGGACAAGTCCAGTGTGCACAAAGAGGGGCGTCAGAAACCGAAACGATTGATCAGGCAGCTTTGGATTTGAGAATCCACCAAAGCCACAAATGTCTTCGAGACTACAAGTGCTTGCTGTGTTTTTGATGTCGAGTGCTGGGTCAAAGAGTGATCCAGCAATGTCGTCAGCTGTATCTGCTGCATTGATACAAATGTATCGCTGCGTAGGCGGCATGTCTGTCGAGTTTCGCATGCAAGGAGGAAAGCGTGCGCCGGTTTGCACGAGAATCTTTTAGATTGAGTGTTCCGTCCGTGCTATGCAACTCAAAGTATGAACTTTCTACCCGACTTACTTGGATAGAAGGGCCAATCATATAATTCAAAGGTTGTAACTCCAAGAATTCACCTGAAGAAGACGAGACAGATTAAACTTCAAACGATTTACACATAAAATGTTCTTACTGGTACTACCTGTGGCTTCTTTACTCCAAAGCAGTTCACCGGAAAAGAAAAGAAAGACAAACGTAAACATGATCCACGTAAAGACGCAAGGCCACTGGCACCGCTCCTTGGATGCAGTGATATCAAGCAGATTCCATCTTGATTTCCCTGCACTATCTTCCAGTGCAGGATCAAGAGCCCGCAGCATCTCTTGTTGTTCATCCTTCACGTCCGTTTGCTTTTCCAAATAATTGTAAAAGATGTATTCGTCGTTTTCTCGCAAACACAAGGTCGCTCCATCAAAGTTGCTGCTACTAGTACTACTGTTGTGGTGATGGTGGCAATCGGACCCTGGGTAGCGCCCATAATCATCGACTGCACTCTTTGAGTCTACCATGACTCAATCGGAAAGAGACAAAGAGCAACATCCTGGGACATGGCATAAAGCATATCATTTAAGCCGAAGCGCCAGACACGGTACGAATCAATGGTCTCCTGATATGTTCATCTTGACCAGGGATAAAAATACAGTAACGTATGTCTACAGTATTCATCAATGCATGAAGACGTGAAATAGAGAACAGCACCTGCCGTTCATGTTTTCGTAGCTAGAATGGTACTTATGCTCGTGAATTTGTTGTAATAGTGAATCTTCTGTTTGTACTGTAGACCATAAGTGGGCAGCATGGATACCATCTGTCGTTATGCCTAAGAGTCGCTTTGCGTTCATTGTACACTGCTCTAGCAGCAAACTAACAAATTGAGCTATATAGGGGAGCGGAAAGCATTGAAAAAACAGGGTTGAACAAGCGATGCACGAACGATAATAACAACTTGCTCTGCTCGAAATATCCGAAGAAGGGAGCACACATGTGGACCACAACGCATCGCTGAAAAGGTTGACTTCGTAGACATTCTCTATGGCCTTGACTATGGACAAGCATTTACTCCACGTGGTACCAAAAGTAGCTCAAAGAAAATGTGGAGGTCGATGGCACTTCACCAGACCATGCGTCGGTGCAGGGCATGCAACTCCGTATCTGAAATTCGAGAAAGTTGTGGCTCGAAACTCGTATTGCTGTAGACTCCTTCCCACCTCGCCTTTTGTTCAGGTTTGTGGTCTACGTAAACCGTCTAATGCGCGCTATTTGCTGCCATTACCAAAAGCAATGCATCCTAAATTCGACTCGGCTAAGCTTCAGCTTATCTCTGCACTAAGCGAGAGACGTAACCAGGAGCTCAAAGACATGGCTAAGTTAGACTGTGATGTTGACGACATCAAGGCAGTCATGCATGACCACGATGGGCTGGCCGCCAGGACGGTTTTGGTGCCCGTCAAGCGCACCACCTGGGATGTCGCTTGCTCGGACCACGGCAAGGGAAAGGCTCGTGCCGTTGGCCAAAGCAATCCTGAACCAGAAAATTTGGCGAAAAAGTAAGCGCAATCGGTCAAAAGTTTAAGGACCTGGCTAATATCCCTTCTTATGTTACAAGAAGCTCTGGTGCACAGGAAAACGAACAGACAGAAGGCGACGGTTGGATTGAGGAATCCGAGGACGAAGCAGATGACTTTTACTGGCAGCATGTGAGAGACGTTCAGCGCGTCAGCGGTCAAGCATCCAATTATCCACGTCATGTCCTCTTTTCGTGGGCATTTGCACTGGTAAGCTCACTGGTACTGCCATAAATTACTGTCTTTCCTTACTTTTATCTTCTCAACAGTACCGAAATGAAGATTACCAGATGCCCGACCACCTTGTGAATCTGATCAAGAACAAGAAGGAGAGCGACATTGATTATTTGAACCGACTGGCACTTTGCTTGTTACAACAGTGGCCGTTGCAAGATGTTTTATTAGAACAGACTCTACAGTAGGTGTCATGTTTCATGCAGTAGTTTCTGTAAAATGTTGTTTACTGGGATGTGATAGCCTTTCGTTCGTTATCCTTAACAGGGTAAATTCAGGATTCGGGACAGCTCAGGACAAATTCAGCACTCAGGACGAACTCAGGACGGACTCAGGACAGGACGGGACTCAGGAAAATGCTGTCCTGGCTCGGACCCCTATTTTCTTCGGTAAGGCGACGGAAGACGGGACGATCTTTGAATACGGCAATGCGGAAGTTGAACGTTCGTCCTTCTGCCACACCCAGCGGGACGCCGTAAAAACACGCGTCATAGAGACGGCAAAACGCCAGCTAAATCTCCTTATCAGCCTGTTCGGTGAGGCGGCAGAGAGCAGCGCAACATTCGGCTTAACCATGTTTGGTATATATATATGCGAAAGCTATAGGGGCATATTGACATATTGCTGATGCATATGCATATGTAAGTCTAGACGTCGAAGTATACGCAGTCCGGTTCGCAGGAGGCGCGTACCAATACGCAAAAATTCGCGAGTTTACTTTGCCAACAAGTGTCAAGACCTACCAATCTGCGGAAGTTGCATTAAAGAACATGGTCATATTGAAGGTAATACGCTTTTGAAAAGTAGACCTCCGTATTTGGAACGTAACAAGTATATCGAAACTCATGCCGAAGCTGATGCCGAAACGGCGAAAGGACCAAGAACACAATGTATCATTGCTCCCGACAGTAACACGGTGTGAAAAGGTCAATGCTTCTCAATTTGAGAGATTAAGAAATAGTATAATTTAGCTTTACCTCTATCTTTCCACATTCGTAAACGTGGCCTCAGTGGTGCTTCATTAATGCTAAACTTATGGCTCTGCACAGAAGCCACATAATGTCGGGATGAAATCGAAACCAGACCTAAGCATCTATATTTTCGATGGTGTCAAACGTACTTTCCGGGTGTCGTAAAGATCTAGCCTTACGATGACCGATAATAGGAGGCAATATAACAGCAAGAAACTACAATATTTTGTGTTATCTTCGTTTAAATAACAGGCCAACAAACAACAGGCTTGACAAGCGGTAAGACGAACAAAAAGTTTAGACAACAAGCGGCAGAAATAGAACGTTTGATTATTTTCCGGGGAAGAACAAGTCGGATTCCAAACCAGCATCTTGTTATGCGTGCACAAGTATACATGTCCCTCATCAAGTTTCCTCTGGTTTCCATCAAGCTGGCATCTGTATAGTGTCTTGCAAGTTTTGGCCACAAGCGCCATGCTTAACGACAAAGAGGGGAGTTCTACTTTAGTATTCAGCGATCATACTTTTTTTCGAAAAAATGTTCGCGTTGCCAGA
>JSYX01000477.1:0-17050 GCA_000787465.1 Thermomucor indicae-seudaticae
TGCCTGCGACATTACTTTTTGGAAATACTGTATCTGCAATCCACCAGCACGCATAATGCTTTGTTATCCATTGTTTTGCATTGTGAATCAAAACAAAGAGCATTCCACTTCCTCTTAATTTGATCGGGCCTAGAGCTTTCTTTCTCTTTTTCTTTCGAACACTCATCATGAACCGTCAGCACACGTCCGCAATTCTTACGAAGGACTTGAGAAGTGCATATCAGACGAACGGTAAGCGATGATGTTACCCAAGCCGGCAAATCATTGACCCAGGAAATCATTAGGTCATCATACGAACCGCTTACGATGCATGTTTTGCTGTCAGGTAAACCAGCCAGCAAGCAAGTGTATGCTCCCTAAAGCAGGCAGCCATATAGGAAAAGCGAGCCAGTGCCTTTTCGGATAGGCAGCTGGCAAAGGTAGTGTAGAACAAGAAAAGGCAGAAAGCCCAATCGTCACCGTTGACATAAACCAGGCAGGCTATTATAACGGCACGTGGACCAAACGCGACCAAACCAAATGGATTCTCATTGTTCTAGATCTTAGGCAGCACCAAAAGACAAGCCATCTGCATGCAATGCACGCCCAAGCAAACCGTTAGCCTGACTTGCGCAGGATGCTTCGAGACCAAGCCTTGCGAGAAGTTTAGCAAGGTAAGAAAGAAAGAGTATACGCATTATCTATATTCTGAACTTAGACTGCATTTTGTTAGAAACAGAGAAAAAACCCAGAAGAAGCCAGATGCCTTGAATGCATGAGAAAACGTGAAGAAGAGGACGTCAACGACTCTGACTACATATCGTACTAATTGGACAATGCTATCCGACACGACTCAAGTAGTATATATCACCGTCATGGTATCTATCATAAATGGATGACATACAGCTCGCGATGCTTGATGCGAGACAAGTCACTCGTCACTTCTTCATCTGACTGAGATAATCCAACCTTTGCGCAGTGGATCAGCGTATGTCCAACAAGTCGCCATAGTGAAAAGAGCAATCCGCGAAATTACTGATTCATATCGGCTATGCCACTAAGCACCCATTGGTGCATTTAATGATGTCATGATGGATATCACTATTAGCATTGGTAGGGGATATACTGACCCATTGTACGATAAAGTCAGCGTACTTGAGGTTTTCATTTCGACATTAGATACGGATAATGGAACAAAATAGTATAGAAAGGGGTGGGTGATTTCTTTTTTTTCAATGATTGCTATCTTTGGACCAGCCAGTTCCAGCCATACGCTCATCATACGAAGACGACATGTGTACGCGAGGTTCATATCGCGCAAAAGGCGATACTCGTGAAGAATGGTGATTTGTCCTTTCTGATTCGACCGCTGCCGTCTCGCCGTCCGCGCCGTTTCTTCTTCCAGTATCATTGCCCAGAACGTCCTCCTCTGCTTCTTCTTCTTCTTCTTGCTGCCCCTGCGGTCCCTTGCGAGTCCAATTTGGCAGCGATGCTGAAGACTGAATCGCCTGTGGGCCCTTTTTGGGATGCTGGCGTCTCCTTCTCTTTCTCTGCTGCTGTCGGCGGGTTGTCGTGTCGTATGTAGAAGATGATGCGGCTGAGCTTTCTTCGTCGGAGCCCAATGCATGCGCAAGCGATACCGGCTTCGCATGGAACTGTCGAATCTCCTGCACCGCCTTTTCCAGACTGGCGAGTTTCGCTCGCTCGTACCGCAAGCTCAGCTGTACATAGTCCTTGATCGACCGGTTGATGTCGTCCTCCTTTTGTGCTTCAAACAGACGGATCTCTTCTTTTACTTTTTCCTGACATGCATCGAACTTTTGCCGACTGGCTTCTAGCTCGAGTGTGGCCTACATATGCACTTTTTCATCAGTGATCATGCAACAGCACGCGCGCAACACAGTACGTACCTCCTCCTCTTCAGCAATCGTCGCTTGGACTTCAGGCGCTTGAAGACCCATCCGCAGCTTTAACCTGTCTGCCTTGTCTCGCTTTTTATTTCGATGCTTCATACTGTCGACGTATTCCATCAGCTTTTGAGTTCTTGTATTAAACGGGATCTAAAGCCAGCATTGAGGACAGGCCTCATTTCAGCCAGACCATGTGATGTAAACCAACCTTTAGACTATCCATCGAATTCTTATATTCCAGCATGACGTCGCCAAACTTCATGGTTTCCTCGATACCCTGTAAGCGTTATCCATTAACATTGTTCACGTGGGAAACGCAATGGGCCTAGCTTCAAAGAAAAACACCTGACGAGTGGCAATAAATCCCAGCTCATCCATCAACAGTCCAAACAGTTGCATCTTGTGATCGAGCGACCGCTGCGCCTTTCTGTGCTCTTCCGAATCACCATCTCCCAGCCGATATTTGCTTTGCGTCGTTTCAATAACCAGATCGCCCATATGAGTCAGTGCATCAGAAAGGCCTACTCAATGGGGTTCGTTTTTACTCCACGCTTATTTGGAGTTGCCAAGTACTCTACCTTCACGGGTTTGGATCAGCAGATTCAAGGATTCGGCTATGGCTCCGAAATAAGATTCGAGCATAAGGATATAGATCTGATGACGATGAAACGTATCCTGATCATTCTATCGGATCGTTTCAGAACACAATTCGATTCGATCCATCGTGCGTCTGGGTGCACTCACCCCTTCCACTGGTTCTGTCGCTTTATATGACTTGAATCCACGGTCGGTATTCCGTCGAATGACGCGGTTAAATCGTAAAAAGGAAAGGACACCTTTACTGGAACGTCCTACTTCGGTCGGTGCCTAGATGAAAAGAAGTGAGATAGATGAAAACGGTACACCTTTGCCACAGGGCTCGTTACCATATCATTGGACAAGAAATGGACAAAATCAGGATGATCGGTAAATACGGGGCGAGCAATCAGCTTTTCAAAGAAGCGAGCGACCTGCCAGCGTTTGCGTTCGACGTAATCCTGATCATCTATGCGGGCCAGGGAGGGCGGATCTGGAAGTGGCGGTACGACGACGTCCGGTAGACTGGCAGTCAATTTTTCATGCAGCCAACTGATTTGTTGATATGAGCGAAATACAGTCGATTGGACTTCATGACAAGCCAGATATTCTGAGAGTCCCTTCCAGTAACGAGAAAGAGGGCTTTATTAATGTCTTCTTCTTTTTTGCTGTAAAGAAGTGTGCGGGGTATATTACCTCGCCACCCAGCACGAGCTTGAACTGAATCACGTCTGTGGACGCTGCAGCTTCAGGTACTGCCAATGTAAGCTTGGTACTGCTCATCGTGATCTCCCTCGCCAATGGCTGGTGATGATGTTGGCTCCAGAAAAAAAGACAAGCGGGGAAAAGGAAAAAAATGAAGCGGCTCTCGAGTACAACCGAGACGAAAGCGGGCTTATAAAGCCTGTCTGGGGAAGGAATTCGTCTCTAAAAAGATCAAGCGGGCTATGTCTAATCAGTGTATGATATACCTGACCAGATCATGTAAACAAAGTCGGTATGTTTTTCGCTACGCAAGCATACAGTATTATTCCATAAAGAGGTTAGAGCAATCTGAGTCATTTCGGTTCCTGGATTGATGGGTCCCATAAAGAAAACGCGAAATATACCAGCCGCTCATAAGGGATAAGGACATCTTGGCAGAATAGATGATGCTAAAACATGATTGATGTCGTATTCGCAAAAACTCAAAGACTGGATATGGTTCTAGTGCTTGTGTTCGTCCAAACGACACGTGGCAATGTGTACCCGGCTCATGCAGTAAGCTTGGTTTTCAAGCAGGCCGTGGAGTCCCGACACATATCCAGGGGACCCATCAGATCAAGAATGACCGCCACTGTCTGCATAATCGCTTGACAAGTAAAGTAGAGCTTCTGAGTCTCTAACGCATTATGTTTTAAACGCGACAAAAGGGTCGGCTTTATCGGCAGAAAACCCGATCGTCATGGCGCATGGAAAGCGGGGCAAAAACGCGCTAAAATGCATTTCTTTCCACTTTTGTTCAAAGTGATCCGCGCGACAGTCAAAGAGAGAGTTGTCCAAACGAGTCGATCCTCTCTCACTCTCTCTCTTTCCCTACTTTAACTATACAAGGTGGTGCTGTTGGTGAACTGCTTCGGTAAAAGAAAGCCAAAGATGGCGTCAACGCATTCGTCAGCGTCGTCCATCATGAGTGATTCCGACACCAAGGCAACCAGCATCATCAGGTGCTTCTTTAGATAAATACCATTGTCCTTTTTCATTTTCAATTCTAAGCCGGCCGCCGTCCCAATGTGTAGCAAACCAGAATGGGCCCGCAAACCTTTGCTTGGATTTTCGACTTGGTCCACGCAGTTGCTGGATGACGTACCTGGCTACGGCGGAAAGCATATTCACCCATGGTAAAATACGCAACTATTGACAACAGACTTTCTGGAATGACCAGTTGAATATAAAAGGTTCAATGAGAAGGAGATCAAAGAGATATCGGATGCCATGAAGGTCAAGATGCCACAGTACAAGTACATAAACCTGGATTCAGGCTGGTATGATGCTTTTACTTTGGACGGTGGCAAAGAAGGGTCTCTCTCTCTCACACACAAAGATGGTCTAGGTGTGACAGAGTCGACGAGTACGGCCGATGGATGTACCGCGAGGATCTGTTTCCAAACGGCGGATTAAAAGCTCTATCGGAATACTTGGCCAAGAACGGCCACCGGCTCGGCTTGTACATATTACCTGGCATACGCAAAGACGCGTTTGAAAACAACGCAAGGATCAAAGGCACAAAGTATCGGATGTCTGACATTGTGACATTGAAACGGCAAGGCAACGGTTTCAAGGGGACGACGTATATGCCCGACAGCCATCTTGACGCAGCCCAAATGTACTATGATTCCGTCGCCGAACTGTTTGCCGAATGGGGTGTTGGGTTTGTCAAGGTGGACGGATGTGGGCCCGGCGGTGGAGACCAGTTCTATCCATACCAGTCACCCGACAATCGCGTCTGTCTTCGGATGATGTCGCGCGCGTTTCAGCGCTACAACATATGGATGGAGCTGTCGTGGTATCTGGATCATTCTTATGCACCCGAATGGGCAGAGATTGCGAATGGAGCGCGGATATATATTGACATCGAGTCGTACTCGACCCGGACCATGACCTCGTCGCACCGTGTTTTTCAGCGCATCACGCAAGCTGCACGCTGGGTGGATTATGACGTGGTCGGCAGCCATTGCGGTTTCTTTCTGGACCTGGATGTGGTCTTGGTCGGTATGACAGTCGGTGGCAAGTGTGTGGACGGCCTTGATAACGACGACGTTCGGCAATCCTACATCAGCTTCTGGGCCCTCGTGAGCTCTGTCTTTTGCGTTGGTTCTGATCCGCGCATGATACCCGACAAATATCTGTTACTGCTGAATCACCCCGACATACTAGCGATCCACCAATCCGGTGTGATGGCGAGACCCGTGGGTTCTGGGGATGCGTGGCTTAATCGAAGGCAAATCTGGTGGAAACGACTGCCTGACGGACGAATCTGCTGTGGATTATTCAATACGCATACGTACATATTCATTTTGGGTTTCAGCCACGAAGTCAAGCTGGACTTGACCGATGTGGGCATAGACTCGGGCAGAGCAGCTATCCGTGACGTCTGGACAGGCGAAGATTTAGGAACTTTTGTCAATAGCTACAGCGTACAATTGCGAGCAGGCCAATGTCAAATGCTGTTTCTGACGCCCTTGTAAATTATTCTCTTCATTTCTAAACAGCTCTGTGATATATACATAAATCTATAGTAGGTAGACTGTGGTCAAGAACCAGATGAATCATTTATTTCGCTGTATTTTTTCATTTTTGGTCAATGAGAGAGGTCAGTTATTTGCTATGCAGGAGTCGCCCTTTTTATAGCTAGTACTTACCGAACGCTAGGTCCCAAGTGCTCAACAACTTGCGGTTGGCGACCTGTGGTGCAGTCAGCCCAGGGGTCCCATAAGTGAGCGGGGCGAGTAACAGAAACACGTAGATCTGTGCTCCTAGTATCAGTGCCGCCACTAGATAGGCCGTCCAAGTAGTAGTCATAGGCTGTGCACGTCTGGTTGTCCACGATCTGCTATGCGTACAAACGGGTGCCTCGACGCCACGCACGAACAAGAACTGGAAAACAGCGCCCAATAGAAGATATCCACACGCTGCGGCTGGAAGGTAATGATGCAGAAATAGCGAGCGGCCCATGGCAAAAAAGGGAAGATAGTGGAAGACCCAAAGGATAGCAAAAAAGCCAGCGGATCGAATGAGCCTGCGACGTGTGGCTATAAATTACACAAAAGCGTGCGTGAGCGTCTGCGAAAGACTTGCCGCGCTTGATACGTACGATTTGGAACGAGCGACACGTTTCTCTGCTTGGCCACAGCAATCGCCCCTAGGATAGACGCAAACACCCATACACTGATCGACGTGAGCCACCAGCCAACCAAGTTACCCGTCATGTAGATCTGCTCCCTCGTCAGCTTGTTGGTCCAATACGGAATACCGCGAAGTGACCACGGCCATATCGACGGTCGAGACATGTGCGGATGCGGTTGGACAAGTCCCGAGTTGTGGCCCAGCATACGGATTTGGAGCTCGACAAATTTATACAGCAACGGCAACTGCTGAACACTGTTTTCCTTTTGCGCATTGATCTCCGTGGCTAGATATATATATAAAAAGGTGGTTTGACTTCTCTTCCTTCCCATTCTCAAAGACTGCCATGTTTTTACCATTGAGACCCATGATATCCATGGCCACCCAGTAATTGCTCTTGTCCCGGATGTTGCTGTTTCCGTTTACCTCTTGATAATGGAGGCCCCAATCAGGCAACGCCTTGCGGTGCGTCCAAAGAGCCACGTTGGTCTCTGTGTGAATCAACTGGACGCCCGTCATGTGCGTCTGCCACACCTTGCCGTTGCTCACAACGACTTTAAACAATGTCTCATTGTAGCGCTCCTCTGGTTCGACTGCCGTAAACTCCTGGTTCGTAGGCATCCACGGCGACGTCACGTCGTGTGTCAGCAACATTTTCCCGGTGCGGATGTGCCGCAGTCGGATAATATCGCCGTGCACGACTGGCTGATGTTCTTTGCCGTCGCTGATTGCTGCTGGTATAACCTGCCAGTAGCTGTCTTGATTGGGTTCCTTGATCCCGGACACCTGCTGACCTGCCCCTTCCCCAAAAGAAAGTGGGTGTCTGTATATCACCACCGCTTCCAAATACATTTGGCCCTACCTCCGCTGCTGATTCGACCATCATCATACCGTCTAGGATAATATAAGTCATATGAATGAAGGTACACGCCACTGCATCGGTGCTTCAAGGTGATGTTGTCGTAGTAGTGGATATCTAGAGTACAAGCAGATATGAGCAAAGCGATGGTAGCATCAATAAAAAAACAATTGCTGCGTCACCCAAAGCATTCATGGCCGTAGGTGAGTTTTTGAGCGTCGCTTGAAAGGCTGGACTCATGTACTCGTCTCCTAGCCCTGATTCGTTCAGGACTAGGAAATGCACATAAAACCAAAAGAGGTAAACGCACAGAGGAACGATGATGAAGCCAAGGACTCGAGCCATGAAATGTAAGCTGAACCTTTTCTTTAGAAAGGGAGCCATCTATCAGTATCATCATTTTACGGTCTCCTTTAGGTCCCCATTTACTAGAGTCAGTCGCGGTTGATGTTTAATAGATTCCAGAGATCCAGTGATATTGCAAAACCAATTGAAGCGCACACGAAAAGACCGACCATCTTTACACTGAGGAAGAAAGATCCTGTCAGTATAGGGTCTTTGATACAGTTAGGATGTCCGTTTCTTTACCAGAGTGCCAGTGCCATTGCAATTCCTGAGGCAAGCATCCAGAGCCACCAGGAACAGCTAAACGATCTAGCAATAGATGCTTTTTTAGAACATTTTCCAGTCAACTCTGTTTACATGCAACTTGCCGGTAACGAAGTTTGGAAAAGCGAATATAACAAAAGACAGCCAAGAGTATGTAAAAGATGAGTATGCTGTCCAACAGAATCAGATGATTTTGTGTGACAAGCGCGTTATCTATGTGCAAAATGCATGAGAATACACATAGAGACTGAGGATTCTTTGAGAACGTTACCAGACATAAACATAGCGGTCGAAAACACGCAAGTGAAGGTCGAATAGCCGGACTGCTTCATGATGGCATACACAAGCCAAACACTTGCCACATTGAGGCTGGCTGGAAGCGCCCGAAGACCGATATAACACGGCACACCGTTCTCGATATAGCTTTCGCCGATCGCGCCAAAATCATAGTGACCGTCGTAGCCGAGCAAGTAACCAAGTCCCGCAAACATCAACTTGGCCAGTGGTGGATGGACATCAAAAAAGAAGGTACGTCGCAAATAGAAGCTTGCAAACTTGCCAAAGTGAACTTCATCAAATCTAGCGCATCATGATAAACAAAAGTTTGCTTGCGGATGCGGTTGGGACTTACACGACTTGGGCAGGATGCCAGATTTTGAAAAAGTTGATAAACACTGCCATTAGGACGAGGATAGCATGAGCCTGCCTGGTTCGCGATTTCGCTATTGAACCGTGGTCATGTTGTTTTATCTGAAACGATATGAGATATGCGTGTATGATGTCGCAAGGAGCAGTTGTACCTCTTTCTCCTCGGAAAGGACCATGTCTGGAGGAGCTTGCAAGGGCACTGCAAACACAATACGCCGTCGAAGTGCATAGGCTGAAAATCGAAACATGTAGCTTGGTAATAGTAAAGTGGAAAAGAGACATCTCCAACATGGTTTATATATATGCAGGATGACATGAAAAAGGAAATATTCAACCTATGCTACGTGCGGAATCATTCTTTCGGGGAACCTGTTCCTGTAGTCGCTGATATCATGTCCAGTTTTGTATCCCATTAGCATTGTTATAGGCTACAAATACATCCAGAATCGGCCATCATTTGCCACGCCATGTCGTGTAAGACGGCTACCGGACACTTTTGTGCATTTCGACTTCAAAGCTTGACAACGGTCTTGGATCGTCCATAGACAGATCAGGGCTGAATTAGAGTATAAGCTGTTGTCTGCAGATCACTGCTGCATAAACCGCTTGGTCTTGTTGCTTTTCGGGCAATAGACAAGTTGCAAACACTGTAAATTCGCGTTTTATGGTTTTATGCCTTATCGTTTCCAACTACTGCTAGCCTTTCGGGTTGTAAGACGGTCCATGTCCCAACGAACTTTGTTGGTCACGCAATAAGAAAGCATCTCTCTAGTGGCACATGCCTTGTAGCAAGAGTATGCCAGCCGTATCGTTAGTTCCTAGCAGCCAGTGGCTTAGGTTCAGGTCGAGATTGCAGGAGGCGTGTAGAGCAGCTCCTTCTCCTTTCTCCGTCAGACCTCACTTTCTCCTACCCATTTCGCATTATGCTTCTGAACTGGATTACCTCTATCAAAGGACGCGTTTCGGAAACAATCGCACGATATATTTCCCCTCTAGCTGAGGCTGCACATGGCGATCAGGATCCAAGTAGCTCGTCAATGTCGGCAGGCAACGTGAGCCCTGCTGACAATGATCCTGTACGACCCGTGTCTCGCCCGACTCTAGCTGACATGCGATGTGTCTCTACGCAGAGTAGCGAATCCTTTTCAACAGCCTGCGGCATGGAAGAGGAGGAGAGTCATTGTCTCTTTGAAGACGACGAGATCAATAGCACCAGGGAGGTCGAGGTTATTGATCTTGAGGATAGCGAGGACGATAGCATCATTGAGGTCCAGGTTATTGATCTTGAAGATGACGAGAGCAATAGCACCAGTGAGGTCGAGGTTATTGATCTTGGGAGCAGTGGCACGGACACGTCGTTGCCTGACGAAGAACCCGGTGACTCTGGTGTTGGCATGTCAATGCCACCAGACGAAAGCAACCCTGTTCTTCAAGTTGCAGAGGCGACGACACGTGGAAGCCACGTCCTGTCGCTTGCCTCTGCTCAAGTGCCTCTGCGCCCAACAGATTCGACCCGTGAACACAAAACTAGCGTTACCTATACGGCCAGATCCACAGATGAAATTGTCCAAAGTCTTCAGAGACATTTCAGGACATTCATCATTAAAAGGCAGGCACTGTATAGAGCCTCGGATGACGACGATAACGACATGCAGATCAGGAGAGAATTCAAATTGAGTAATGACATACCAAAGGATATGATCGATAGTAAGCGGGTCCCACTCATCCCGAAAGAACACAAGAAGCGCGAACCTGTCTTTGAGAAATTCTAAGCTAATTAATCATCACTAGGTTATTTCATCAGAAAAATACAGCAAGTTTCCAAAGCGAAGGTGCATATGTTTGTCGGGAGTTATTCGAAAACCTCGTGCATCTCGGTGTCAGGTCTTAGACGACAGGTGGCGATGGCAGTGGAAGCAATGGACGCTGCCGTAAGTGTGATCGAGTGCAGAAATAAAGCCAAGTTAAAGAATGGACAATATTTAGCTCGCGGACATTTGTCCACCACGTACAACGTATCTGGGTTTTTGGATATCAGGCCCATGCGTGGAAGCACTTTTGGAGTATTATAAGTTCCTCTTGGGCGGTGTTGTTGAGGAACCATTATTTGCAAAGCCTCAGGATCTTCACGTTACGATCAGCAAGCTCGAAAAGCTAAGTGGAAAAGAGATGATCCGCCTAGTGCAGTTTGCGGAGACTGTGCTACGTGCGAAGATCGAAAAATCTCTGGACCGACTTCGCAGGACATTGACAGTTGTTGGCTACTTTCCGTCTTCGGTACGAGGCAAGTGGACTTTTGCATATTGATGGTTGTATGGCAATTGTTTCATTTTGATGTTTTCATTTTAGCTTCGGACAAATCTTCGAGCAAATGGTTAGCAGTTCGTATTGACGACGCGGAACGAACCGGTTGGCTTAATTCTCTGTGCAGTAGGTTAACCTTGTAGCCTGCGGATCATTGTGTACTAAACGCTTTCATTTTAAAGCTGAAATGAACGATCTACTGATTAAAGCGCAGTTTATAAAGGAAAAACATAGATACGCTCGCAGGAAGGTAAACAGAAAAAAATAACTTGTCTAACTGCGCCACTGTATTATTGCTCAAATCATTTACTTCGCAAGGTACATATGACGGTGATACATGGGCATTTCATTAACGAAGAAGCAAGAAGTTGTGGACGGTTTTCGCCTACGAGAGTCAGAGAACTTATCCAAGTATTTGACCTCGGTCCGCTGCAAGTCTCAACGTTCCGCATATCAAGCAAAGTGGCCACGATCAGATGCGGAGGTTTCCAGCCACGTTCAGAATTCGAGATTATGCTGTAACGCACCTACAACATTATACCAGTATACATTCTCTTTGCAAATCGGTCTTTAGCGTATAAGTTGAAGTAGCTTATACCTGTATATGTTCCTTTACTCTGTATAGGTTTTCATGATAAGCACAACACTTGCCACTTTGCGAAATAGCAGTACGTATGTTTTCAACAAAGGATGCACTTTTCGAAATATCGTTATTAGAGTTTGCTGTTACCATATACATATATAAGCTTGCTTCTCCAGCAATAGGATCCGTCTTTACAACGATTTGTGAAAGTTCTCGAGAAAAAATGGCTACAATAAAGTTTCGTCATCTGCATGGAGTCTCAAAAGCAATTTACACGGTAGTCTGTCATAGCTGATCCACCTATTTATAAATCAAAGAGGGAGATGCCAGGATTCTCTCGGCCAGCACATACACACGGTACGCTGAATGTAAAGTATTATGAAGTTCCGCACGGCAAATCTGGGGCTATCAAAATATTTATAGAGTTTGAAGAAAACTTCTGATAAGGTACTTGATAAGGAGTTCGCTAAGGACGATGATAAACGATGGAATCGTCTGATTCTTCAATTCCTATCAAATAACAATCGTTCGAGGGGAAAACAGGCACTTTGTGTTGCAACGGTGATAGAAAGCGTGTTCACGTTGTTGCCAGTTCGAGTGCCCATCTCGACTTGCAATCCAATGTGGTTGGGTAAGGCGGGAGCTGAGATTGGAAATTAAAATGGTAAAGGTTAGCAGCCTTCGAGGTGCCATTTCCGTTTCCAATAGGACAGCTGACGGAGTGGAGACGGAAGGTAGGGGGCTAAGCTTTCCGAGCCGCGCTTTATTCTCCGTGATACATGGAAAAAGTTTTCTATCTGACCCTCTTTGTATCTTTCCAAGATCGCCCCAAGCAATTTTTTTCGTCCAAGTTGATGAGGGAGGGCCGCACAAGAAAGAAATATGAATACAAATGAATAAAGATAAGAGACTATCTAACCGATGTGACTATGTTCTGGGCGGGTGCGTACCATATCTTCCGTCTCCACTCCGTCAACTGTCCTATTGACTGTCGTTCCAAAGTCAATCGCCGTTGACTCCGTTCCGACTCCAGATATGGTACTTTTTGTCGAAAAAATTGCTTCAGTGACCTCTCTTCCGCGCTGGTGCTGGTTCGTTGGTCTATAGTAATACTTTTCAAAGGTATTGGCATTCAGGCTCCAGTTGCCATGTTCCTTGATGGTCGTAAATGGTATTCCTTGCTCGGCTGCATTCGTGCTTGATGCTGATCTAATCGAATGGGCTTTGAATTGCGTGGTATCTATTCCAGGTTCTGCCAGGAGACTTTTCATCCACTTTGCTACTGTGGTTTCGCTCACAGATTGCGGGCTTTTGGAGGGATGACCCACGTAGGCCAGGAACAAAGTGTGTGTCTCTGGTAATCCAACCCGGAGCGGTTCCGTCGCTCTGATACATTGATGTAACGTGATTGCTGGGCATAAAAGACGGTCTTGAATTCGGCCTAACTTGGATACCTTCACCTGGTCTTCTTTAGGTTCTCTGACTACAATCGTTACTCCATCCACCTCCCCAGCATTGTCTAGTCCGAAATGTACATCGCGCCACTGGATTCTTGCTATGTCCGAACGCGGACGCCACATCGTTGCAATGCATAAAAGACCAATTGTTTTTACTTGCAATGTTTGAAGAGATAATTGGTCTGTGGGTCCCCAACCCCGAACTAAGGATAACACATCAGAAACATCCCATGTTTCTTGGTTAATTTTGGAATCTTGATTTCTTGTCGTCTTTTTGCTTGAAAGAATTGTTGTACTAAGGGCTGGTCCGCAATTGGCGGTTGATCGGGATGAAGGACCTCATAAACGGATGCGATAGCCGAACGATAACCATTCAAAGTTTGGTATTGTAAGTGTTGATGAGCTACCAAGAATTCGACCACTTTGTTCGGATTATATGCCTTGGGATTAATCGATAGAGTCTGTACAATACACAATTGCGCCCATTTTGCCCAGTCTAAACCATAGAGTCGATCAGTTCTACGTCTTTTTGCTTTGACACATATGCGATTGTCTCCGCAGCCAACCCTTCCAGGGCCCGTTTCCTTGTTGATAACTGCCATGCGATCAATCGCCATGGTCTCTTCATTGGTAAGATCAGACGTAGTCCCTTTGCCAGTTGCAGTACCATAAGCCACCAAAACTGTGTTGGCCACAGAGGCGTCACTAGTACCGCTTCTTGAACTTTCTCTTGTTTGAATTTGTTCAATACTCTTGGTATTAATTTCCAGGGAGGATGCAGGTAAAGTCCAGTCCTCGGCCACCGTTGCTGGAACGCATCTACTGCTGATGCCTTCGGGTTGGGATTCTTGCTCCAATAGTTTTGTACTTTGCGGTTGTGGTACGCGGCAAATGCGTCTATCCGCCTGGGTCCCCATCGTTTCTCGATTTTTTTGAAATGAGATGTTGGCAATTCCCATTCGTGAATCGGTATCTTCAACCGGCTCAGCTTGTCTGCTGTCGTGTTCTGGATTCCCTTGATGTGTAGATACTAGGGCTCCTAATTGGGACGGGTCGACCGATGAACAGTCCCGTTTTACCCGTCTCGTGCGGGACACGAGTCGACTCCTACGACCGAACGTGGTAGACCCGACGGGCCACGGGCTCGATGTGACCCGCCCGTGCGGGTCGCGACCCGGCCAGGCGACCCGTTAGTTTTATCCTGATTATATAGATTAAAGAATAACCCTTGTCGTGGTCCACATACTACTGTACATTCATTTATAGAAAAACAGTCATGAAACGTCTTTTGTCATTAGCTTTGCATAATCGTCCACAACATTTGCATGTGGACCTAAGACTGTTGCTTTTATTGCTCCCACCATGGTGTCAACTGAGTGAAACAAAAAAGTGCTAATTACAAGAGTCAAACATACAAGCCACGTTGTATATCAAATCGCTGTCATTCTGATTCGCCTTCATTTAGCGCTCAACTTCTTCACATTTATACTTTTCCAACTACAACAAACTCAGAAGATGTACATAGTAATTGGTATGTCAAGTGTTAACGTTTCCGGAACGAATCGAGGCTTCCTTCTAACAGGTGTTCTAATATCCGTCACGTATGTTCCGTCTGTTGCAGCAAGTGTTCCTTGTTCGCCAGTGCTTGTAACAATTGCTCGAGTTCGGTAACTTGTGTCGCGTTTCTTGCTACAAATGTTCCGTATGCATTGTTCTTGTTCCGGCCTTGTGACAGTTGGTCCGAACGCCATACTGGTGTTGCGTTGACTGTATATCGATCGAAAAATTAGAAGGTCTCCTAAATCTCTGAGTCCGTGAATTTAATATGCATGCAGATTTTGCTTTCTTAAGCTGCTGCATCTCGCGGAAAAGATGTAGAACTTAGAGGACCTTGGTTTACGTAAGCAGCGTAAGTATTGTATGCTGGACCCGACGGGTGCCCGGAAAAATCTGTGAGCCGACCGGTCGGGCCACGGTTACTACTTGTGACCCGTCATGCTTTGACCCGTCAGAAGTGACCCGGATCGGCCGGGTCGACCCGATTAGGAGCCTTACGAGCAACCTATAACGAAGCGACCATTAGCAAATAAATCTATGTCCACATTACGACAGTTACCTTTTCAAGAATTCTTCTGCTTTCTTTCCATTGTCATGGCACTTCTTGATAGTGTCCACATAGTCCTCGTACGCTTTGTCGTACTCTTCGCTGTGCACACAGTGGCACATGGTTTTAAATGCAGCCTCTGCTTTCAAATAGTCCTCCTTCGTATCGAAAAGTTTGCGCACATTTACTTTCAAATTGCTAAGCAACTTGCCGGATTCAGGGAAAACCCGGTCAAGGGCGTTCTGTAAAGCCTTCTCCTGATCAGTCACAAAAACGCCCGGTCTGAAAGGTGATCCGCGAGGATACACGGCCGACTCCAGTTGTTCCATCACCCAAAGATACGCTGCTTCTGTTTCATTAGATACCCAAGCACCTGCAATACCAAATGTCGCCAAGCTTGAAGGACTTGAGTGGCTAACGTTACTCGTACCAACAATGTTGATATAAGGAAGCTTATGGCGATTGGTCTTATATGTCGCGTCTATGATAACTACGTCAGATAGTTTCCGAGCACGATCAACGCACGTTGCGTGAGTAAAGAAAAGTGCCGTTAATTCGTTCTCGTCGTTGACAGCCCAGCGAGCATCATAACCTTTCGCTTCTAGCTGGGTGATGAATTCAAACATGATTCGGTCAGAGTCGGTTCTAAAGAATTGCTGCCTCAAATTAGCGATGTCCTTCGCTATAATAGCCTGCTGACCCTTCGAGACAAGAAAGTCGACGATCTCCCTGTTGCCTGCTCCAGCCTTCAACAGGTCGTAAACTATGTTTCGGTCATCTTCGCCTAACTTCCGATGCTGAGCGTACACTATCAGCGACTGTGCAGTTGGATGGTTATGCACGTCATGCACGTTGGTGACATGCCATTTTCCATCAGCATGTCGCCGAGCAGTGATGCGATAACCGCAACCGATACGTTGGGTATCCTTCTGACGTTGATTGCCGATTTCTGTTGCGATACCCTCTTCAGCTGCCTTCTCTTTCTCGGCCTTGCGCGTATCACGGTATTCACCGTGATATTTACAGCCGAGCACTAGTTTTGTTTTGTCGCTGCGGATGGTCACCACTGCGAAATTGTTTGCCTTTGCGTGCTCAATTGCTGCTGTACGGACGTCCGTATGAGACTTAAATGCATACCCGATTGCGAAGTGGTTGCTGGTAGTATCGTTGTTAGACATATTGGAGTTCATTTCAGCAAGAGTCGACTTTCAATGTAACAGAAATAATGTGGGAATCGCGAAGGACACCCCTTCAGCTTACGAGACAACCTCGTGACGGCTTTTTTGGTTTGCTTGCGTCACTAGCTGAGAGGGGGGTGTCCGAGGGGACCTAATTTGTCTGGGAAGCCCGGCCCCAATCCCGGTCACTTCAATTTTTTGCACGGCAGTTGCCCTATCATCTTTTTCATAATGTTTTATCAGGTATTGCAGCTGTGCTTCAAAGCGCTCATGTGACTGCTGGCAGCCGTCCAAACCCAGAAATAAAAATCATTTGTACCTGAAATCTGAAGCACGGATCTTAGTTACTGTTATCATGCAGCCTTCTGAGCGCTCTAACAAACAAAAGAAACCGCGTTTCTATTTACCCCGTAGAAAATCCAACGAACGGTTCCAGGCACTCCTCACCGACACCAGACACCGCTACAGGAGAATTCCTAGCAAAGAAAGGGAGAGAAAATGGCAAAAGGCCGAAAGGGAACAGCAGCAGGAGGAACTACCTTCCAATTCCCAAGTGGAGGGGGTAAATGCTGCTTCGTTGAACCAGGCTTTGAATCTGATTAATGCAATGGTCGACGCCGTCGAAAGAGAAAGGCGCGAATATTCACTGGGGCCTCTCTTTTACGATGACGATACCGGTTTCGAACAACCTTTTGACGATGACGAGCCGATGCAGCAGACGACCGGCCGCTCGGCTACCGCTCGGCGCGTCTACATTTCAAGCAAGAAGGAGCGCAATGCCGCTGACTGGGCGAACTGTCTGCCGGCGCTCAAGGCTGCTTACCTTCGCAAGGTTGGTCAGAGCGCCATCGACCCGATCACTGCCGAGCCAGCGAACACATATGTCTGCGGCTGCATTCAAAAGCAACACAAGAAAATTGTCTGCGTGTTCAACAGGGGTAAGACTGCACCTGAGCTG
>JSYX01000478.1:0-10223 GCA_000787465.1 Thermomucor indicae-seudaticae
TCGGAATGGGTGGCTGTCCAATTTCGTCAGAAGGTATGAAAATATGTTTCGCTACATAGGAAGAATGTTAACCAGGAGAGTGACCGAAAGATGCGTCGTTCCACTCGAAACATTTTGTATGTTTCTCTCACGAACTACGCCAAATTGATGGTTCTCGTTGAGGACCATCTTGACAATATTTGTGCGATGAATCGCGATATCTGTCCGGGATGCGCGCATAAGGTATGACATGTGTCGCGGTATTTAGGACCTATTGTCTGACCAGACTTTCAAAGTTCTGACAACCAGAGGACGATCATCGCCATGGATGGGAATTTTCAATTGTGGCGCTTCAACAGAAGTGAAGACGCAGCAACAAATGATCCATGCGATCAATACGTTAACCGATATTGGAGACCGTGTTGTATCGCAGTATGACGTATGTTATATGTACGATATGCTTAGTATCTGTCTGGTTCTAACGCACTGCAGTCGAAATGCGGGTGTACTGCTTTTAAAGCATTAGAGAGACCGGGGCGGCAAAGGCCGAATGGTCTCCGAGACACGGATGTCTTTGGTGCGACGTGCGCTCGCCATGGTTTCCCGATGACGTTCATGAATATGACAAGCACGGCAGAAAGGTATGTGTGCGCTGCAGTCACTGTATCAGACAGAACCAATACCTTTTCAATTTAAAGGTTCGATTATCCTTTGACGATATTGAACCAGATAAGTAAGCAACACGGCAATAATCTAGCTGTAATGTGCGACGTTGCTTGCAAAATTCGTCCGACTTTCCAAGTAAGGATCTCACTGATCTGCTTTAGTATTCTGATTGTGATATTGATTTCATGGTTTAGCATACAGCTGAGACCGCTCCTTTAGATGATGTTCCCCTGGCTGTGGGCGTCTTCCATGCATATGGACATGATGCTCATTGCCAGGTGGAGTATCACCCAAGGCTGCAATCTGGCTTCGGCTTAACGGATGGAGAAGCGCTTGAGCGCCTGTGGTCTCATTGCCACTTTGAAGGGACAAAAGTCGAGGGGAAAATCTGGTCATGTATCTGACTAAAATCTTGGCAGATGTTCCATCTGGCAAAAATCTGACCGTAAAACTTTAATTTTCCTCTTGGTGTGTAGCCTAGAAAAGCATGTAAGAGGCTTCCCGGACTAGGGATTCTTATCGATTCGATGCCTCGATAACCGGATTGGGGTTGGATCGACTTTTTCGGTCTCGAGACAGGGCCGGATCGGATCGAAAGTTATCAATCGATCCTCCCCGGATCGACAAGGCCTCGACAATCCTTCATGTATGGAAGTGAATAATTCTGTGGAGAAGATACTGCATTCTTTATGGGCTTCTCTGCTACAGTTGTTCTGTTACAGAAGATCCACGTACTCCTGTAGCAATGAAAGCACTTATATGCCCTCACTTTTATGAATGACTTCCCTCAGGTGTAAACAAAAAAATCCGTGACTTCGATATAAATGTAAATTTCCGAAGATTTCGAGGCTTGAAAAAGGATCGAGATCGGATTGAAAAATATCGAGCCAATCCGATCCAATCCCATAAATTATCAATCGCTCTCAATCACATGGAGGATCGGATCGATTGAATCGATAAGAATCCCTAGTGGCAACCACCGAAATCCGCCTGGAGCGTCTGGCAAAGCTTTTCAAATAGCTTTTCAAACAACTCCCCTGTGAAATTTCCGTGGTAGTCGTGATGGCGTGATGGTCAGGAGTAATGCCTGCCTCACGAACTACGTCAGGTACCGTGTTCCACAGTTCATCATCTTCAGCAGGTCGCCAGGACCCTTCCCTGAGCCTCTAGCTTTCCCGTCTATTGGACAAATTAGGATGCTGTCTCTGACTACTCTCGCTTCAAGTTTGTTGTTCTGACGAAAGACAACGATAGCTCCAAAGGTAACCAGCATAGGCTTTCTTCCACTTTCATACACGACTCCTCCTTTTGGAACCCATGTCCATTGGGAATGATGGTTGACGTGGCAATACTATTCGTGAAGAAACACTTCAGGCACAATAAGCAGGCCATTCACGTTGAGATTAGCCAAGCGTTTCTTGACGTACTGCTTTCGGAAGGCCAACGTGCTTTCCTTGTTATGAAGCTGGTTCATGCGCTTGCCAATTCCGTGATAGAGGCCAATTTTTGGCAGATAACGGCGAAGGGTACTTTCTGCAATTTTGAAGCCCTTTTCCAGAAGTTTTTGGCGAATAAACTTGGACGTAACAGGAGTGCCGTTTTTGTTGCCTTCAATAACGGCTTCTCGAGTAGCTCAGGCAAGTGCTGGGTCGACAGGTTGCTCCGACGTCCGACCTTTCTTGGTTCTTTGGGCTCCTCATTAGCCATCTCGAGGCGAATGGCCTCCTGCGCGACTTTCACACCAACGCCTGTGACGAGGGCGAGCAGCTTGCTCTTTGATAGCTTTTTTCCCCACCTTGTGGGCTGGTCCACGGCCGTCCAAATACCTCTGGACATTGATCAGAATCCGGTATTCATTCGCCGTTACGGGCTTTTGAGTGCGCTTAATGGGGAAGTCTTTCGTAATGGAAGCAAGAATATTATATGAACGCGTTCAGAAAAGCCTCAAGAATATTTTTTATAAGATGCCAATGCGTCATTCCTAGTCACTTAAATAGTTCCCTTAGTGGGGAAGTTTCAGGGTGAAAAATCGGAGCGCTTATTTCTGAACAGGACTCTATATTGTTTAATAGCGCGTAACTCCGTCGCTGGATTTTTCCTTGTTTTTTAGACGGCAATGCCGTGGTTTCCTACGAGGCGATGTAGCAACTACGTCTCCCGTGCTGGACAATACTGCCTCTGCGGCTACTGTTCCCGCAGAAAACGACCCCATGGACTGCGAAGAAGAAGAGTACGATACCGGTTTTGTAATCAATATCGATGTTGGAAGCCCATTGCAGTTAGCTGCTAATGAGGATGGATTTACGGAGGCTACTCCATCTGTGGCATCTGCCGCACCCGTCCAGGATACGGATCTTTCGTTTGAAGCTGACGACGAAATGCCACTTTACTTCCAGCAGTCTGAGGCTTCAGACAAGGAATACATCAGCGACAGCGATGAAGATGCTGTGCCTCATATCGAGAACGACATGCAAAGCCGCACAGAAGGATTTAAATTCAAGCAGCATGCGGCCGTCAATCTTGATCCCCACGTGCAGAAAAGTTTTGAACTGTGCTGACTAGTTCAAGATGAGAATATCAGTCGAAAGGCGTACGAATGTTTAGTGGAACTGTTCAGTAAGCGTATTGCTGAAGATAACTTTATTGAGTGATAATGTTTCAGGTACTCTGGAAATATCCTGCTATTCCATCAAACAAAGTGCCTTTGCTCACAGCTCAAACCGCGGAAAGCACCATGATGGATTATTCGTCTCCAAGCAAACAGACTACCGGATCTGCCCCAAAGGATGTCGACTGTTTGCTGATAGTCCCACTGCGCCTTGCACCTGTGGCTCGCCTCAGCTCAAACCTGATGGCAGTCCTATTGCGACGATGGCATACTTCTCGCTCGCTAAACAACTGTCGGAATTAGTGGCGAACGATGACATGCACGATCTGCTCATGGACTGCGCTGAAGGCGAAGAACGAGAGGAGGGCATGGACGGTGATGTTCTTGACGGGGCTGTCTACAAATCCATGGCACCAACTCTGTTCAAAAACAAGCTTGACATTGCCTTGGAATTGTTCATCGATGGATTCGTGCCCTTTGAAGGCGGAGATGCGCGGATGACCATCGTGCATGTCGTTATCATGAACTTGCCAGCGTTGAAAAGGTGACACAATACTTGGAATATCAGCAATTGATAAATTCCAGCTAACCGGATCACAGATATAAGAACGAAAACATGCTGCAGGTCGCTGTTATTCCATTTGGACACACGAAAGATATATCCAGTTTCCTAAAGCCACTGTTTGATGAGCTTAGTGCCCTTGAAGAAGCTGAGATGACCGTGGAATGTCCGAGTGGACTTCTCATTTAGGGAATTTCTCCATCCATGATTTTTTTCCCTTGCAGCTACGACTTCTTTTAGTGACTTCAGTAAACGTTTGTGGTTCGTCGTACGAGATTTCAGGTCTGTGCGGGCTTGAGAGTATGATGTGATGCCTTGCTACAAATGTGCACCCAGTGAAGTTTAGCAGATTCTGCTGCCCTCAGGCAGCGAGCCATTCAGAGGTATAAGATGTCAGCGTGTGCGAGAGAAAGTGGTCGCTCATTGCAATTCACTCGCACTATTCGTGTTTGTTACACAAACTCTCTCGTTAACTCAGCTTCCAGCTACGACTTTTGGTCTGCCTTCCAGCTATGACTTTCGGCCTACCTCGCAACTATGATCTATCGCTTTAAATAGCGTATGCTTTATACTTGTGGCTATTGTCAATTATGGAGGACATTCAGAACTACACGGTTGATGACCATTTCGTTAGAAACGCCCGCGTAGCTTCGTGGAGCGGGCACTTCTAACGAAATGGTCATCAACCATGTAGTTCTGAATGTCCTCCTATGACTTTGGATTGTGTTACGAAGCGAAGGTAGTCACAATAACTGCCGCTGGAAAAACATAGTATACGGATGCTAAGAAACAAGCTTCTGTAATATGATATATCACACAAAAAGAGGTTTCTGAGACATCTGAGGTGGACAATAACGTGTAAACTAGATTGTTGCATGGATAAGGTTTCCCTAAAAGGGTATGGAGTTCTCATTTACGGTTGGAAAGACAAATGAGGCATTATGCAAAACAAATTCGTTACGGATCACTAGATGTATTCTCTCCTGAATCGGAACAATAAAAGAATAAGAAAGGACAATTGTTTACCACTCAATGGACGAGTGACGACACATGTCCTGCATTCTTTGAAGTACAACGTGCACGATAGTTTACAAGCAAATTACCTAACCTTATTCTTGAGCCGACAAATGTGAATGACACGTAATGCGTATTACTTTGCTCGGTTACACATGATAAACACGTATCATAACCTGGAATCTGATCGGAAAGGCAGAACAGCTGTTCCATGGCTATAAATACCTAGAATTCTTTAATTGCGTCTTTCTAGTGTCTTTACGCTTAATCCAGTAGCTTTCCCTCACTATTCACGCGTGTTTAACCATGAGCAACTCTATTGTTGGCAAGACTTATGCTTCCTATGATTCTATGGAAATGGAGCTCCAGAACCACGCCTGGAACCATGGCTTCGCCATAGTTAGCGGAGGAGAGAACAAGAAGAATGGAACCGTATATTTCAAGTGTGTTCACCACGGCAAGTACCAGGATAAAGTCGGTGATGGTTGCCAACGTAAGGTCAACAGCAAGAAGACCGACTGCGGCTGGGTGGCCTATGCTCGGAAGAACAGACAAGGCAAAGAGGACGTAGATGACGGTATCTGGGAGATACGCTACGTCCGGTATCACTCAGTCCACAAATACTGCGTCAAGAACGACTATGAAGAAGCCCTCGAGGCAGATGTGGAGGAGCATAATCATCCTCTGGTTAAGCCGAAAGAATGCGCGATGGCCGTGTATCATCAGCATCGTAAGCTAACCGACACCGTGGCTATTAACATAGCAAGGATGAAACAAGTGGCAGTAAAACCCGCCCAAATCCAGGAGACTCTGAACTACGGAAACAACGATGGGACAATTGTAACTCGACGAGATGTTTACAACTTCGTGGCCAGACATTGCGCTGCTGCGACAGGAACAGAATCCGAGGACCTGTTAAAGTACTTTCAAGAGAAGGACCACATTGTACATTATCAAGCCAACCAGAACAATGTCCTCAAAAATATCGTTGCCGTGCACCCTCACGCAATTGAGAAAGCAAGTAGTTTTAGTGACGTTGTTCTAATTAATTCGACATACAAGACAAATACTCACAAGATGCGGCTTGTAAATGTTGTCGGAGTTAATAACCTGGGCAGAGAACATCACCGTACATTCGTTATTGCGACCGCTCTTATATCCAATGAGACGAGGCAAGCTTTCACCTGAGTCGTTCAAAAGCTGAAGACAGTCGTATGGCCTCCGCAGACCCCAACACTTTTCGTAACGGACCAGGATGACCGATTGATCGCTGCCTTGACCGACGTGTTCCCGAAGGCTTCCCATATTCTTTGTGCATGGCACGTTGCTAGAAATTTTGAAAAAAAGATACAAAGCAGCGACCTACAAAGATGGCGCAGTCCGTCAAGTTGACGACGATAGTACATCGATTGTGAAAAGATTCGAGCGGATTGTCAATGAAATGTTGTACGCACGGGACCTTTAATAATTTGACAAAGCCGTGAGCGATTACCGAGATCTAGCGAACAAATCATCAATCGGAGACGGTCTTAATGAATATCTCGACAGGCAGGCTATTTACTTACAACACTTCAGTTTGTGCTCTATAGCACTAATAGCTTCTGTGAATTTTCTGCTATAGTGCTTTAGTCACCAAGGAAAAGTGGGTAGGTCCATGGTGAGGAAAACATCCACACTTGGGAAATCGGACAACACAAAGGGTGGAAAGTGCGCATTGGATGTTTAAACAGCAAATTCAAGTGCCAGGCTCCCTTGTAAACCTTTTTAAACACATACATCGCTACAATGAGCGCTCAGTGAGTAATTGCTAGTCGTATGCACCTTGGTGAAAATGGTTGTTTTTACTGACTTTGGAACAATGTTTGTTCATGATAGATAACTGACGAAAATGAAGAGTTTTTTAAAGAGATGCAGCATCTACCAACGGTCTTGAGCAATGAAGATAAGACTTATCTCGCTGAAATACTAGGCAAAGTTTCGCACTCTGCATTATACGCTTTGCGAAACGAACGCAGTAAGCTGAGAGAACCACATTTTACGGGCATCACGGAAGACCGCAATTGCCCGTTCAAGGTCAATTACAAACTCCCTTGCCGCCATGTGCCGCCAATTACGTCGGCGCAGCTGCCACTAGGCATGATTGACAAGCACTGGTATTTAGAATGGGAAGGTAAGACTATGCTCAAGAAAACTAGATTATCCCGCATACTGTGTCTAAATTGTATGGCATGGAATAGCCAAAAAACAGGTCGAGATAGACGAGCAACTGGATCATGCAGCAGTCCAGATTTTATATGACGTGCGTAGCAGATTGTTGGCAACCACAAGCAAGAGTGGCTTGCGTCAATTAATGGGAAGAATAAGAAAGGCATTAGCTGAAACGGACGATATTCATGAAACAGCGACTGTTCCTAGTCAGATCAAGTTGCCTGCAAAGGTAGTTACTAAAGGCCGTCCGAAAGATAAAAGATGAAGATCGATGAAGACGCGAATTGAAGCAGCAAGCATAATCACTAATTCATGGTAGCCAAAAAGCGCAAAAGCGAAGAAATCGACGGAAGTAACGCAAATTGTACAGCTAGCAAGAAATAAGTATTTCTGTTAAGTACGCGTTACTCTTCACTAACTGCTGTATAGACAAAGATCCGACTCGAAGACTAACACTGCCTTTGCAAACAATATGAGTGCTGGCGAACAAGCACATCTTCCCAGAAACTCAAAGGAACTATTTGTTCCAAAGAGAAAGAAGCCTAGAACTGTGCAAGTCGATAGCATATGGGAAGACATAAAATTGACATTTGGGGATGATGATAGGTATGTGACAGATTGATACTGGTGCAGTTCGAATCATATTCACAGCCTTTTGGTGTGAAACCAGCGACGGACGACTTCTAGTGGATCCCGACGTCCCATCAGACTTCTATGACGGCGTCATTAACGTGAAGCGAGACGGCCACTGCGGCTTTCGGGTTAAATTGTGAAGCTTTTGAAAGGCGATGAAAACGCATTTATAGACATCAAGAGAAGTATGCTCAACTGTTTACGCCAAAACGCGGATGTATATCGCAGTCGTTTCTGGTTTGACGTTGAAGCACTTGAGCGTATCATCGCCTTTGGTATCACCGAGACAAAGCCATCCGAGCAGCAACCCAGTGACGTTCCTGAAGCCAGTCAGCAATACTGGTTTAATGCCGATTGCGTTCAAGTGGCAGCAGATTCTTTTAAAACACCTATCGCAGTCTACAACGATCAAGGTTACACCCGCATTAACACGGACGCCACATTCAAACGAATAAGAGTGCTATCGCCTTTGTTGTACCTTTCATTTCGAAAGCCGGAAAAGACACACAAGCCAGTTCAACTCGTGCTGCACCACGCCAATGGCAACCATTGGATGTCGGACAATATCAAAGATAGTTGACTTGACCCGTTGTCATCAGCCACCATGAAAGAGTGTGCAGGTCACTGAACATCGATGATGGTTTAAACACGCACTGACGCACATATCTTCACATTACGGAGAACACGGATGAACCTGAAACCATAACCATCGTTGACGATGAACCTCCTATTACCTCGGGTACTCTTTTCGACTATCTATGAAATATTACATAAGCGGGATGTTAACACTAATTATCTGCTTCACAGGCCACGGTCAGGTGCACTGTCCTTACTGCAATGAGTTACTCTTGACGCCGCTGTCAGACGCAATGAAAGCCCGTATGGAAAAAGCGATGCTCATATCAAGGTCGATTGCGCTCTGCCAAGAATCACTGAAAGATACAAACCTCAATGACGAGCAGAGGAAGCGCCGCCAAGACAACTTGACATCACGATGCTTTCGCAGAGTGCGCATAGGCGCGATTGCCGTGAGAAGCACAGAGACGAAAAAGTTGTGGCTGACGGAGAGGCAAAGGGTTATCCAAAGACAGTTAACTTCAAAACCTTGAAGAGTCGCATATATGCAATGAAGTCCGAGCTCGATGCGATTGCCAGCGGTCGCCAAAAAAGTCGGTTCGCTGGAATGAGAAATGCTCCAGATATGGTAAGTGGAAGTAGTGTGGCATTTGCAGTTCCAGAACTTCGACAGGTGTAACTGACACAAATGTCTGATAGCCCGGATACTAGGGTCCACCGGGAATGGCGCTCATAATAAACGTATTGTGCGAAATGTATTTCCTGGGTGCATTTGGTCCAGATCCTGACTGCCCACTGACGGAAGCCAGTGTCGCACCTCAGTCCGCCAGAGTTCATCAGGCGTATTTTAGCACTGAAGGTCGCTTTGTGATTTATTAAAGAAGACCGTAGTGCTCATAACAAAAACTAAAGCGAGAACGCTGCAATGAACGATGCACTTGCGATCCTGGTCAACAGTATTGGATACGGAAAGCTCACCAGAGAAGAACACGAGATCAACATTCTCAGCGACAGTGGCGACAGTGACGATGATTAGCGTTTCGTTCCGTCAGCCATTAACTGCCTCGCCTTTTTCGACTCTTACTGTTTGCACATTAGATAGATACTTTCGTATAGACTGCATTTCCCTGTACTACCTATCTTTATTTGACCAATTATTATACATCGTTTTTATATTTGCTTTAGACTGACTACAATAGACTTATATTTAGAGAGACACCATGAGATTAACAAGCGTCTTGGCATTATGTTCTTCTGTGTGTGCAAAGCATTCCATCAACTCCGTAAATCATCTCAAAGAAATGTAACATGTCGGTGGAATTCGACTGAATGCGTTCACGGTAAGACATAGTGATGTTCGTCTAAGTTCTATAGCTAAGCTCGGTTATAATAATGACAGTTTGGACAACAGGAGTTACAAGTCAAGTGCGAAGAACTAGAAAAGGCCCCAATCCTTGGTTTCAGATCGTTAGCCATAGACCGTCATAGTGGAAGATTATACTTTGGAATCAGCGATGAGTCACTTCATAAGCCAATGACAAAATGTTACTTCAGTAGAAAGCTAGTGCATGTACAGAAAAGCAAGCAAGATGTCGCGATCTCGAAGTGAACAGGAAGTCATAGTCGCAAAAGTAATCAGCAAGGCAATGAAAAGTCGTAGCTCGAAGGGAAAATCTCTGAAGTTTCATTCTAAGGTCACTAAAAAAGTCGTAGCTGGAGCAATTCCCTTAGAAAAAGTGTAAATACGATCATATGGTCATCGAATAAAAATCATCTGGTCCGTCCCTCTATTCTGTCTGACGGACTCCGGGGCTATTCTTCATGGTCCATACTTCGTGGTTATCTCTTCATGGTTGACTTCGTGATATGCTCTCTCTCAGCGACGACACCATAATGTCGTAACCATCTTTCGTACAGCCAATCAGACTAGCGCAATTACTTTTGGCTGCGGCGTAGCCTGCCTCTGACAAACACAAG
>JSYX01000480.1:0-21753 GCA_000787465.1 Thermomucor indicae-seudaticae
CCTCTTCAAGCTGTGCTTCATTTAGCCATAATTTGGTATTGCTCGATGTCAGACACGACACGACCATGTCTTTTTGAATCCCGCTCTGCTAGATTCCGTGAAATAGCTAAATGCAAAAAACCCTTCCCGCTACAGAACATAGAGTGGTTGGTATTGTCTCAGTTTACTATGCTTGTTGTACCTCTCATTGGTAACATTGAGGGAACTCCGTTATGTAACCAGGAAGACGTTTTCCACTATATAAACAAGAGCACATCCAATCCCAATAAAACAATCTTTATTCAGTCTCGCTGACATCTAGTCTACCTTTCTATTGCTCTATTATTGTGCTCTGTCTCAAAGAAGTTCGCTGCCTTTCCATAGAATGCTGCCAGAAAGTGGTTTTGGTTGAAACGAAAGAGCTCTTCTAGTCACACTGAAGCACTCATAGCCGGTCTTTTGAACCAACAGTGCTTCGCATGGCCAAGACTGGCTGAGGTCATTACCGACGTCGGAAAGCAGAGCACAAACTTGTCACGCTTAACAAGGTATCGCAGCCCCTGTTAAGAAGGATGAGAGGAAAAAAAGAAGAGGAAAAGGGTGTGTGGACTTCGACGGGCATCAGGTACATCTGTGACGCCAATGGCATTTGATGCAGAAGCGTTGGGTTTTTCAGTGGCTGTATAGTCAAATTGCTGTAGGCGCAAAAGAAATCTCTTCTGGACCGCAAATCTTTAGGAAACATCGAGCACATTACTGATTCATCATGCACACTGATTTATTATGCACAAACTAAGCAAATAGGCAATAGAAATAAGCTTGACAAAACTAGGTAAATCATACAAACACAAATTGGGAAATATTGGTAAATGAGTTGAATCAGGAGAGGGTCTGGCAAGAGCTTTTCTTTCTTATTCAATGGTCCACATGTCGTCTTTCGCTCCTGCACCGCCGGCAGCGCTGGAATGCTGTTGTTCAGTGGTCTCTAAAAGAGTTTTGGTGTTGTCGTTTCGAGGCTTCATCCCCATAATATCAAATTCGTCGGAGCTCTGATCAATAGGCAAGCTGTGGATGTTCTTGGTCCCGTCTGTGCGACTAGCATAAACAAACACGCCCTTTTTGAGGTTCATGAAGCACTGGATAGCCGCGGCCAATGTGAGGATGATGAGCACGATTGTGACAACGACGGTGAAGGTGAGAAATTTTCGGGTAAACTGATACGGGTCGGCATCCAGTGGTCGTGGAAGTGCGATCCGTACAAGTCGGTAAATGAGATAGACGATAGCCAAGACGCCTGCGATAATAAAAGTCCCCATCAAGTATATGCTCTCGCGATAGACTGCAAATATTGCTAGACTGAGACCGATGGCGCCGAGGACGAAAACCAGAACGGTCTCTGAAAGTGTTTCATCGTATTGTAGTTTTTGAGATGGAATTAATTGAGCTGCAAACGAAAATACAAAGAAGAAGTCCAATTTCAAGAGCGTCAGAAGCGTACTGGTCATAATTAGCGCATTACGTACGCTAAAAGGGGATGTTAATGATGATTGATTAGGTCTCTGTTGCAAGAAGTCTTACCGTATGTCAGCAGAAAAGCTGCGATAGTTGTCCCATGCGAACTCCTTTCGTAGTCTCCAAGCGAAGTACAAAATAACAAGAAAAAAGCTTGGAATAAGAGCAATAATGGCGTATTCAAGGGGACGCATTCTGTGTTCATAATACAGAGTGGCTTCCGCTTGACCTTCCGGGGTATGAGGCCAACGAGGATCCACTGGTGCCCAAAGCAACTCTGAACCACTGAAAGCCACGCATCATGTTTATCTTCTGAATTTATCATCCGTGGACATATACGGCTTACCATCCGACTTGCTCAAGGATCATGTGCTGCTGAAGTTGGATGCCGCCATAACTACATTTCCCCCGTAAGAAGTCAACATTATCCTGGAAAATCCTAAAAGAGGCTTACACTATATGCAACGACTAATTGTAAGCCATTAACCATGATACAGAGACCAAGTCAACTTACCAACAACGAGCAGACCAAAGGCAATCAATGAAAATAGTTGGGCTGATGTAAAGTCAGACAAACTGGTCTCTGATCTGCGCAATTGTTTCTTTTCCGGTACCTGTATTTCTTTGATATAGCGCATCAATGCAAAGAATCACTTGAAAAACCTGGGAAACGATAAACAGAGCATGATAGATCAGATCCGATTCACTGACACCTGTATGGGCCCGGTTTAATTCCAGAAATCAAATCCATTCGCTTAAATAATACCTTCGCCATTGTTGTCCATTTGACAATTGCTAACAAGATCCAAATGGTTCATGACTACGAATCCCTCGAGGAAGCAGATCAAGACTGCTTCCAAGGAGATCAAGGCGAGCGTGGCTGTGGCCTCCTTTGTTTTGAAGAGCGGGTTGCTTCTTGACCAAAACATATTGTAAAGGCAAAAAGAGAGCAAAGAAGAAGAAGAAGAGAAAGCAAGTTACGGTTTGTCAAGATAAAAAGGTGTAACTAACTGCGCCGCAAGATGCCCAAAGTGGCAGTACGGATTTGCTGGCGTAAGAAAAGGCAAAGCCCTGCGCCACGACTCAATTGCTTTTATTGGCCTAAGCTCAAGGAACCTTCTGAGAATGGCAATCCATGTCGATCACGAAATGCTAATGCCGTGTCGCACAATGGGGTGTCCTACGGTATTAGTTAGCGTTTACAACCAAACTCTTTATGTGCAAAGGGAAAGGTTAGAGATACTCATGATCCGGTTAAATGTAAGGATGAGTAGCGCTGAAAGCCATTGTGTATCATCACACAGCCCTGATGAATAACAAGCTTGCGACGTTACACTGCGCAATAGCTTCGTCCGTCTCACACGTAAAAAATACTGTATAGAATTGAATTCTGCATTATACTGTCTTAGATTGATGATGTTTCAAGAGAAGGAGTCAATTTCTTAAAGTACCATATACCATTCGTCTCGAAACGCGCTGCATAAAGCTTTCCTCTGAAAGTGAGGTGGGGCGGGAATCAAAGTTCGCTTGTCCGACATAACCAGAGTGGGCCATAAGTAAAGATCTGGTACCAGCTTGCAACCACGTTCTATGACAAGTTTTTAATGAAGCATCCTTTTACGGATGAAAATCCTTGTACTGGTTTTCTCCTTTAATTTGAAGCGTATAACAACAACCTTGGTGCCCGTGGCCAGTTGCCTTTGGCGCAGCTTCTCAACCTTAGTTTGCGCCCATCTAGCAAAAAGTATTGTGCATAGTGAAATGAATTTGCGCCGGTAGGACCATATTGACTCCTTCTGCGGAACGAAGTCGCCAGTTGTCGTACATCTGAGGCCTCGAATGCTGATGCTGTGAAGGTCTTCGCTTGTCTTGTCGCCTTGAATGACAGCATGCTGGATAAGACAAGGACGTGACCTGAATGCTCCCTGGTTCTTTATCTGTTTTCAACTGCGCTCAACCTGTACTGCACCAAGCACTCTTCGAGATCAGGGTATAACATTTTTATTTTTGATCTAGATGTATTACATTTAGACTACATATAAAGCCGAGAAGGAAAAGTGGGTGGTGAGGAGGAAGGGATCTACGTGGAGCGACGCTTCATGAGAACTTTGAAACTGTTTTTCTCCACTTGGGCAGTCAGGTACTGGACCGTTCTTTCAGCGTCCTTCAATTCTTGAGGGATTGGTTTCAAGTCGTAATGCTTCACCAAAGTAGCCAGCGCAATGCGCATTTCTTGTAAGGCAAAGTTTTTACCAATGCAGTTTCTTGACCTAACATTGAAATGAGGCCCGTGAATAATATGTCCTTCTGCTTCTTCTAACGCACTTACCCAGCACTGAAGGGATAAAAGGCGTCAATTTCAGGTGCGGGATCGGCATCTTCAAACCAGCGTTCAGGCATAAACTCTTGAGGATTCGTCCAATAGTCAGGGTCCATCTGAGCATGGTATATATTGCATGTTACGATTGTCTATATTGCCATGTCTTTAGTCTTTTCACGGATTCTGGCAGTTGTTGATAAACCACTTACTCCTCTGGGAACAACCAGACGACCGGCAAGGTTAGTATCTTGCTCAACGATACGGTCAATACCATCACGACCAATCCAGTCAATACGAAGGGCTTCATTGATGACGCCGTTCAAGTAAGGCAAGTGCTTGAGTTGCTCATGCTTAAAGATGCCATCTTCTCCGACGGGCAATGCATCGATCTCCTCACGCAGCTTGGCGAGCTTATCTGGATGACGCAAGAGTTCAATGAGGGCAAATCCGCTCGTGTTACTGGTCGTCTCGGAGCCAGCAATGAGGAAAAGCACTGTTTCGCTGGCAATGGCTTCAGCCGTGAGACGGTCTTCATGTTCATGAGCGTGCTGAGTATCAATCAAGATCTGAAGAATGTCATCGCGTCGTGCAGCCTCGCCACCTCTTATACGCTCAATGATAATTTTTTCCATGAACTGGTGTTACCATTAATAATCATCTCTTCAAATAAGAGAACTTTAGTAATAGCGTACCTTGTTCAATTGGAGTCGTGGCTTTGACAAACGTTTTCCACGGAGTTTAATCAGTAGTGGTCCAAGTAAAGGATCATTGATAAGCTAATGATGCGAAAGAAAAATGTAGTTGAGCAAAAGAAAAGAGCCTACATAAATATATATCGAGATACTCACATACTGTGCAACCTTCATACCACTCGTAATTGTACGTGGTACGAAATGATCATTATTTTCAATCATATTAAAGGTCTGCCCGAACGCGGTTTCGCCAATGATATCCAAAGCCAGGCACTGGAAGAGCACCCACATATCGACTACTCCATAGCCATCCGCATCCCGTGTCTTGGCAATCTCTTGATCAATTCGCTTCAAAAACGATTGTGTGACCGAATGCATAAACGTCTCGAGCGAGTTGAGATACTTGACCGAAAACGCAGGTGAAATAACCCGTCTCTAAAATTTCATTAGTTAACACCATGCATTGTACAAGTAAGATGCCCCACTTACACGTTGTTTGTGGAACACTTTATCGCGAGTGTTGAACATGGTTTGTTCGTGTGATTCTGTCGGTCGGAAAGAAAAACTTTGTGAGGATATTATGTTGCCAGCTTAGTGTTAGTGTTACCTACGCTTCAAGAGATCGTAGTTTGGGGCCTTTCTGAAATCCTCCTTGACAAGCACTTGCTTGAGCATGTCCTTGTCCGCAATCATGATGCTGTTTGGGCCCAGACGGACAACTTTGCCGTATTTCTCGTGGTACTCATAAAGCTTCTTCCATCTTTTTTCAGCGGCACAATTTAGTCGTTGCATGGTTAAGCGGACTTTTTCTTTTGCTGCTATACCTACCCTGTACCGAGTGGTTTGTCGAGACTCGCTTTGCGGATACGAAAGAACTTTGCAAAGAATGGCCCCGGTATGGAGCTCAGAGGACCGAAATAGGCGTCGTAAAGTTTCTATCGAGAGAAAATGTATGTAAGAAGAGGAACGTTGAGCAATTTTCGGATGGAGGTTCTGCCGTACCGTTGCTGCGAGATAAGTTGCTGCCGATATGGCGACCACTTTTCCAATTTTGCCGACTTGTTCTCTATCGGAGATCACCTCCAGCACACGGTTTGTCGATGACTCAAAGGTTTTAGCAAGATTCGATAGATCCATTCGTAATGCGAAGAAAAGAAGGATGTTGGTGGCGGTGGTACTAGTGCTTGGCCCAGGGAAGTTTTATACACAGGACGTTTTAGACGGAGATCTGGGACGGAAAAACTTCAGGCTAAACTGCGACTGGAAACCGTCGCTTGGATCGACTCTGGAAGGATTCCGCTGGTCTGGCCAGCAGCTTCCGAGATGTCATTTGTCATACGTAACGTATAAACGTTTTACCTCGCCACCTTTACTGGCTGAGCTTATATCATTCGTAATTCACCTTTTTTGGGTCCCGGCACATTGGAAGATCCGACAGACTGGAACTGTACCGCAGGTGGTTCTGCAAATCTCTGTACGTACATCGACAATCGTGTACAGACATTATGTACCATTTTGCACAAGGATATTCGTAGTTCATCTTATATGTAGTAATACGTGCATGATCGGCTATGTTGCATCGTTGCAATGTCTGCACGTTATAACATTATGCGACACCCAAAGAAAAGGAAGTAGAAAGTACATCAGCACCATACAAAACGTCCCTTCGTAAAAGCAAATAAAGAGCGCGATCTACGTATCAACGCAATGATACGTTCCTAGCCAATGGCCTCTAAAGACGGTAACCAATACAGCGCACAGACACCGACGGCTCAGGGCAAATCAAAACGCCGACGGAAAAACTTGCGGCACCACAACTTTTGCTGTTAGTCATAAAGTATCTTCGAGTCTAGTCATACCACATCACAGAAAATATCACGGAGCCTCATATTCCAAGTTATTACCACAATACAGAAAGAAGCGCGAAAAGTTACAGGTGTGGGTAATTGATACATCCATTTTGTTATTGAGCCAACAAGAGCTCCTTCACAGCTTTTAATGCTTTGATTTCTCCTTCAACATGTTGTTCTGACTTCTCGTCTGTGCTATCCACGGTCTTCTTTGCTGAATCCTCTTCCGCCTTTTCTTCGAAAGTCTTTGCTGCCTCCATAGCATTGTAGACCTCCTTCTTGGTGCTGTATACTTTGGAATAATGCACCATTTGCTATTGTGTGCGTCCTTTGCTTCGTAGGATTTTTACCTTGCTCCCAACGCATTCTTCCACCATTCAGCAGCACCCGACGCAGCAGCCAACAGACCAATGTGCACTTGCACGACTTGAGTGTAGACCGACGTTGGCAATTCTTCTCCTTCTGGGGATGTCTGGTGATGTTGGGCGAGCACTTCTGTGCAACGCCGAATGACGCTTTCAGCTGTAGCTTTAAAGTCATCAAAGACTGTCATTGTGGATACTGACTTAGAATGAACTGCACTACTTCGTTGGAGACCTCCTTTAATAAGAAAGCATGCCTTACTCCATATTTCAGTCAGGCAGACGGCCTCTGTATAGAAGCAATGCAGCACTGACACACTCTGCAGGTGCTTTATGTTTTTGCCAGAACATAAAACGATGTTTTCGTTTCGTACTATACAAAATATCTACTTTTACACTCGGTTGTTGCATGATCTCTAATAGAAAAATGAGGTGGGGTGGAAGGGGGTTTATTGGTGTAGTTGTGCAAAAGTGGCAGTCTGTTGGAGTCGTCTAAAGAGGCTGGCTTTCTCCTTGCTCCGTCGATCCAGGATCTGTTTCCTCTGGTGCAAGCCATCCTGCGCGGCCATCGAGATCACCTTGGCAATCAGCTCGACGCCGCGGATGGCATCATCGTTGGCCGGGATCGGGTACGTGACCTGGCGCGGATCATAGTCTGTATCGGTGATGGCAATGGTCGGGATCAAGTTGAGTTGTGCTTCGGCGATCGCGATTCTGTTCTCGAGCGGGTTGAGCAGCACCATGAGGTCCGGCTTGAAGATCTTTGGTGCACGGCCAGGGTTTTCAGGGTCGGGCGGAGCGTGTCGTCCAAGGACTTGCTGGGCGTTCGTCAAGGTACCCGGGATCCATTTACCTGAAACGTGGTAACCCTCGCAACGGCGAGCGGCTTCGACGGTCAGGTCCTGGAAGCCGGGGCGGGTGCCGACAAAGAGAATGGATCCGCCGCGGTAGGCGACTTCACGAGCTACATTGCATGCGCGTCGGAGGTGGACGAGGGTGTGCTCGAGATTGATAATGCTGATGCCTTGGCGAGTACCGAAAATGTAGGGGAGGGTGGCGGGTTCCCAGAGACTGGTCGAGTGACCCAAATGCAGACCTGCCGCTAAGAGTCGACCAATGTCCAAGTTGTAGGGCGTGGTTGGTTCGGCTGATTTGGCTAATGAGCGCCAAATGGGCTCTTTGACTTGCTCTGCAGGTGGTACTATAATGGAGCGAGTCAATCGGCTTTTTTTTGTCCTCCCACTCTATATACTCTTGACAAAAGACGTTACCAAGACTCTCGAGCGTAGGCTTGCTGTTGTTGCTTGCTTTAGGTTCCTCAGCATTGGTTTCCTGTTTTAAAAGTTTAGCTGCTGAAAATGACCGCACGCTTACTGTAAAAGACAGAATGTCAGTATGCGACTCCCGTCGAGAATTAACAATACGACATTGCATACGGGTTCGACTATGAAGCAAGGCCTGTCTTGGGCCGCATGTCCGGAAAAGAGCTTTTGAAGCCATGATCTCCTCTCCCAAAAACCCTGTAATTGACGTTTTTCAAACTTTCCACTGCCCCAGGCCCGTAGCGCTTGACTGCGATTTTTCAACAGCGACAGCCACAGCTCTCTCCGTTGGCTCAAGCGAGCGAGTTACTGGTGGTCGACTGCTCTACTTTAATCCGGGCCTGGCAGTCTGATCTCGTCACCTTATTCACTGAATCACAGATTCTATCTGTAAGCCGATCATCCGCTTTCAGTGCGTTTTTCCTAACATCCGCTTCTACTTTTGACCGGAACTCTTCAATGGGGTCCAGAAACGGAGAATAAGGACGTAAGTACAGACCCTCTGCTCTCAATCAGGTTGCAAACTGCTGTTGGGGTATGTATCGGAGCATTGCTCATCACAATATAATGACCCTTCATGCTGTTTTTATCCAACACATCCATTACATTCGAAGACGTTTTTTCGCTTTTTATATATCATTTGAGTCTGTGAAAGGCAACATGCACATTTCAGCGCTTATGCGAGTACTATGATTGACAATGAATAGACGTTGCAATGCAAGTTTTCATAGATACCTTGATGTAATCGTAGATATTTCCTGCAAAGACGTAGCATATCTGAGTGATTTGAAGCGCCGGAGAAAAAGATTAACCGCCTTGGGGCGGTGTGGGTTGAGGTGAGAGCACCAGCGCCGGCCCAGTTAGGATTCCTTCTCTTTTCCGGTACTCTTTTCCAAGGTACGGTACATCAGTCTATCAAACAGCATGCGAGCGACGACAGACAGATGGATGTGGATGATGCGTGGATGGGGGGTGCTGTTTCCCGAAAAGCGCTTTCTTCATTTCGACCTGTTACATCATTTTCCAATGAGCAGTCAATTCGATGCGGTACGGAGCCCTGAAGCAGCGCATTGGGCCGGCAACACTCATTCACCTTGTTAAATTCATCCTCGTCTGTCGTCCATGCTTGTTCCTGAATTGAACGATACTAACTGCGATTGCTCTTTTTTTCTGACATGTAGGGTTTAATTAGCCATGGGTGGTAAGTTGTCGCCGTCTTTTAATCGTCTTCCCACAATTAGGTATGACTGAATAGTTACATGTTGAATTAATTAGCCTACAAGTATCTTGAGGAGCTCTACCGAAAGAAGCAATCGGACGTCCTCCGTTTCTTGCTCCGTGTGCGATGCTGGGAATACCGTCAGCTGAATGTGATCCACCGCGCCTCGCGCCCGTCGCGTCCTGACAAGGCCCGTCGTCTTGGCTACAAGGCCAAGCAAGGCTACGTGATCTACCGGATCCGCGTGCGCCGTGGTGGCCGCAAGCGACCTGTGCCCAAGGGTGCCACCTACGGTAAACCTGTGAACGAAGGTGTGAACCAGCTCAAGTACCAGCGCTCGTTGCGTTGCACGGCTGAGGAACGTGTCGGTCGCCGCTGCCCCAACCTGCGTGTCCTTAACTCGTACTGGGTGAACCAGGACGCCACCTACAAGTACTTTGAGGTCATCCTCGTCGACCCGAACCACAAGGCCATCCGTCGCGACCCCCGCATCAATTGGATCGTCAACCCCGTCCACAAGCGCCGCGAAGCCCGTGGTCTCACTTCGATCGGCAAGAAGAGCCGTGGCAAGGCCAAGGGCCACTTGTACAACAAGACCCGTGGTGCCGGTCGTCACTCCAACTGGAAGAGACGCGACAAGCTTTCTCTTCGCCGCTACCGTTAAAATGCCTTGTTGTTTATTATTATTGTTGGGGTTCATTCAATAATACAGTGTGTTTTTAAAAAATCGACAGTTTTGGTATTATTATCATTATTATTGTACAGGTTATACTGCGGGGGAATCATTTTCCTTGTCAACGACGTTACTTCTGCAAGAGCCACATCCTTCATCGAGTTCTTGCTGTTCTTGTTGAGTGAGTCGGCTCATGGCAGCCTCCGCAAGGAGTCGACGTCGTTGTTCCTCCTTTACGGCAGAGGACGGGACAGTACCACCTAGACGGTAGCCACCATCCATAGTTGTTTGCGTTATCGTTGGGAGTCCCCATGACTTAATTCCCCTCGATTCAGGGTTATAAAAGTGTACTTTGGATCCTGCCAGTACGTGACCAGAGTCCAGAGTTTCGACATAATTGTTGAGCTCCTGATTAAGCCTGTGAAAGTCGTCATTATGTTCACTGTGTACCTGGAAAAAGAAAAAAAGAGTAAGCCTCATCATCTTTTGGCTTTGTTATATACGTTTATTACCATATGTGCTAGTTCGTGAAGCAGAACGCGTCGAATGGTAGGGTAGTGACGAAAGCCTTTCAGATCGTCTGTGCGCAGTCGGAGAGCAATGACCTCGCCTTTATTTCGATTGTATCCCAGAATGGAGCGTTCGCTGGGCGACAGCTCGGTCAGATGTTGCACGGACCACTTGTACTTTTCCATGACGGCACAAACCTAGACGTCCATACGTACCTGATGAGTTTCCTTTTTTACCTTGATTAAACAGAAATCCAGCAAGTATTACTTACCCCGTAATCATTCTTGAGCGTTTCCAGAATGTGCAGTGCATGTAGCTGCATGGGATAATCATCGAGAACAGTTAATCGATGAAATGTGTATCTCGTTGGGATTTTGGGTGGAGTCCGTCGGACGAGCGGCCGAACTGTATAGCGCTGAGCATTCTGCTGAGCCCGCTGCAGCCTGGAGCTAATCTCTCTTATTTCCTGGAGGTCGCTTTGGGTTGTGCCTGTGAGTATGAGCTTTGCATCCGGTCTGAGCTGGAGATCCGCCAGCGTTTGATCGTCATTGGATAATATGCGGCCCTTGTACAAGAGCTTCTGGTTGGCAATCGGCACAGAAGTCGCAGTCTCTAGGTTCTCCTTGATCGACCGCACTGTCGATTGCGCATTCCAACCGTTGTACAAGATTGGATTGCCTTTGAACGAGACTGTGAAAGAAACGGTAGTATCGGACATTATCCGGGAAATCAGAAAAAGTGAATTTCTCTGTTTTTATTCCTTTTTATACGGTTGTCTTCCGTCTCGAAAGACCCTGATGGTTCCTAGCAAGAAGGATGTTGTGATTGGTTGCAACGAAAGCGAGAAATGATCTGTAATGCCGTTAAAGCGTGCTACTAAAAATCGTGATTGGTTCGGAGGAAAAAGACCCGAAGCATCTGGGACATTCCTTTGGGAGGCCTTAGTCAGCAATGGATACTTTGAGCGTAAGGATTTGGAAAGGCCGCAGTAAGAGTTGGAATCCTTGGTTATCATCACACCTTGGCAAGAGTTCGTTCGAGTCATCCTCCAATATATTGGTAATCTGGATACTTTTAATATCCAGCGAACTTGGGGGGGATTGTTTGAGTTTTGGCATTCTTGGCAAGCAGCCTCTTTCAATTACCTCTTCAGTACAGCTGCGGCGTGGCCACCATAAGCTTCATAGATGCGCAACACAATGGTCTTTCCTCGTCTCATGTCATCCTCAGCCATCTTTATGGTATCCAGAATGATACGATCCGGTGGATCGATTTGGAACAGCGATTTGGTGACTGTTCCGTTCTTTAATGGCGACTTGTAGCTTTGCTTACAGTCGGTCTATGAGACGCTTTCTTAATCATCTGCTCTGGGACTTACCGAACGGAAAGAGGAATGTTGAAATCTAATGCTTCACGAACAACCTGAGATGTATTAAAATGGTGGGCGTGCGGATAAATGGCGTACCGGAACTCGTGATCGCCTATAGTCCATTCAGCGACATCCCTTTTTGCTCGCCTTCTATTCAAATTTACCCATGTCTGCATTCTCGTCAGGTCCCTTGGACGATCTTAGTAGCGACAATCTCTGAGTGCTTCCATGCGTCGCATAGCCGTATTTGCAGTTGCTCAGTAATGCAACACCATAGTTGGCTTCTGACAAGTCAGCAAACCGGTGGCCGCAAACCTGTTTTCTAACTCTTAGCTATTATATATATCCAAGAAAGAGAGGAAGAGACTTGCCTCGAATTTGGCAGAATCGATGGTTGTGTTGTAGTGTGTTGGTCGTCTTAGTGCTCCGTATTGGATCTCATAGGTAGCCTACAGTCAAGTAATTATCAGCCATATTTCTTCTACAGGTCAAAGCAACTTACGTGGTCACTCAATATATCCCAATTGAATTCCACTTTCTGACGTATATACATAGTAAGTTATGTGGGTTTACGGCAGCAAAGGGGGCGAAGATGTACCAGAAACTGATGGCTTTCGTGCCAGCTCACAATGGTATTGAACTCAATGCGTTCGGCAATGCAAGTGAGACTGATGGTTTGCTTGACCCAGCTATTTTCTGATATCTTTTGCGAGAACTCGAGCATTGCTTTGAGTGGACCATCGGCTACAATCTGGCAAGAGGAGAATGTGAGGATTTGCTGCTTGAATCTCAGTCCTTTTTGAGCAAACTTGCCTTGAGGTCGCGCTGTCCTTCGATGCGTCTACATTTTTGCAAGTGATAAATCTCAACTAGTACACACTGATTAGGCTTGTTTTCTCTTTCTACTGTTACCAGAACTGGCTCACCGTCCCATGCGTCCCAATAGATTGGCTACAAGGAAGTAAAGGTTTAGACTGGCGGGCAAACCAGCATAAAAAGATATCGCTACTTGCCACATCCTCATAGAGCTGGAGCACGTTTCCAAGCTTGCCTTTAGGTACAAGAGACGAACTGCGCGTAAAACTTGAGTTGGAGTTTGTGTATTTGCAAGTGGGAAGCCGGCTTACCGAGTAGAGTGCCGCTTGTCCCAGAGCGATACAAGCTGACCATCCGAATTGAATAATGCTTCCAGGTTCGGATTCTCCAATACGAACATGCCATCGGACGACTGGTACGCTAACCAATTACTTTTCAGATGTTTCGGTCCAATCGTTCTCCACATTCCTGCTATTACCTTTTGCACCGTGTTCACTATCGATTTTAGTAATATCTGAGCTAGGAGTGACATAGCCAGCTGCTCCCATGGCAGGCACGTTGTGGACTAGGAACAACCGTGAAAATCAGTTATCATTGTAGGAAGCGGGTACATGCTTTTTTTTCTACATACTTAGGACGAATTCATGACCTTGGCTGGTCTGCTGCTGGTTCGCCCATTGTGTTCCTGGTTTAGGTACGACGACGACCTCGGTGCGCGGCCAAGGTAAGGTATTAAATACGATCAAGCCTCCATCTGTGCGTTAGTTTGCACCGAAGAATAAAGAAGTCGGGCGCGGTATACCTTCTCCTATTTTTCCTTGGGCGTCAAAAGCCATAAGGGATGTCTGGATTTTATACAGTAGAGAGACGGCTTCGGAAATGATTTCTCTATGGTGCTACCTAGAGGATCAGAACTTTTCCTGATATTCCGAGGAAAGGGGGCGCATGCAATACCTTGTGGACATCTTTGTAGGCAAGACCAATGGCTGAACCGGGAAGACAGTCATGGAATTGGTTCAGGCATAAGAGTTTCCAGAGACGATCCAGTTTATCCACAGGGTAGCTTTACAGCAATTAGTTAGTTCAAAGAACTTGTTGGTTTGTTCCTTTCTCCTTGAATTTTACCCGGCTCCTTGCAAGACAGCAGCCATGGTACCTAGTATTTCGACGTCTCGAAGCAGTCTTTCCGATTCACGGTTGCCTTGTTTCACAAGCGCTTGGGTTGTATAGGTTCCTCGATGAAATTCCAGGTACTGAATAACAATTTTGGTTAGAGTCCAGTGCACGCCGACGATTATCTGATTGAATTTTTACCAGTTCGCCATTGTATTGCTGCAGACGATCTGCGTTGGCTTCTACGCCTTGAAAGAACTGGAGAGCGCTGCCTGGCTTACACATGGCAAGCCCGTCCTGAACCCCGTCTCCTGATCAGTAACTTGCAGGTATCTCCCCGGCCTCGATGCAGCACTTACGACGTTTTTCATTCGTTGCAGTCTTTCGAGCATATCTGGGGTTGGTCCACCACCGCCATCACCATGACTAGAGGACAAATAAGCTGTTGATACTCTTTTTCGCTTTTAATCCATGATGGAGTAGCTTACCCAAAGCAGAGCAGACTTTCATTCGAGACCTCTAGATCATGATGATTCCTTGTACTAAAAGCGTGGTTTAATACATCAAGCGGGGGGGCATGAACTGATCTTGTCTATACTTGCCATTTCTGCACTTCGCTCACAGACACGACGGCCGAATAGGTATCGGCGGGAGTCAGATGAGCCAAGATACTCGTGCCGTCAATACCAGTCCACCAAAAGGTGGTGAGTGGAAACTTGTTGATATTGTTCCAAGATAGCTTTTGGGTGAAAAAGTAATCGCATCCGGAAAGCCTCAGGATTTGAGGTAGCTTGAGATAGTGTAAGAGCCTCCTTCCCGCTTTATACGGTATGCATGGGACTTACCTGAGATGAATAACCTAATGATTGGTGGCCGTGTTAGTCAAGTCTCTCTCTTCTTACGAGTGCATCATATCATACCGAACGAGTCCGGTAGCCAAAAGATTTTGGCTCTTTTGCCAAAGTGCTTTTCATAGAATCGTTGTCTAGAGCAAAAGCATTAGCTGAATTGACTGCAACGTTGACCTATACGGTGTTGATTACCCGAGCAGCATTTGCCTGCAGAGCGATTCACCACTTGGCATATTGGTATCTGTCCTCCCATGCCTTGTTAGCACACAGGTACCGACTACGCTCTATGTTATTCAGACTTGCCATGCTCAACCCAGCTCTATGTGACGAGAAGTATTATTGTCAAGGCGAGATCACTTGCCAATGATATATATACTTACCCCTCCAACGATCTCCCATTGACCGCATTTTTCCTTTTCTTTGATCCTCTCAAACAAGGTGGGATACAATTCTCGCAGCCATTCATATTGTTGCGCCTGAGAGCCGGTAAAGACGTAATCCGGGTACCGGTCCATCAAGTCCAGTTGGGTGGACCAAGACCGAGCAATTTTGCGCTTTGTCTCATCGTAAGGCCATAGCCATGCAGTATCTAACATAACCGCATTCATGATTCCGATATCGCTCTTTCCGTTTTCTTGTTACTCTACCAATATGGCAGTTGCCAACGGCAGTGATCAGATGTTGTTGGCCTTTGGCTGGCGAAGAACCATTGGTGACCGACAAGAATTCAGCGGTCAAGGCCTTGCAGCGTTGAATGGATTCAGGGTCCTCCAGGACAAACTTGTTAATGACTTGGTTGATGACCCAGACGGCCTTTCTTGCGCGCGGCGAGTCTGATACTGTGTCGTACGCGATGCCTCGAATAACCCTTTGATATGTTTGACGTTCACTGTTTGTAGGAACATACAAGCGGGGGAGACTTACGTCAGGTCATGGTACAGGTCTTGAACAGGCAAGTTGGGAACGACTAGGTCGGCCTTGTGGATGGTATAGTATCTGTTGGGATCCGGAACCATGGCGCTGTTTCCGACGCCAAACATGCCGTTACAGGCAGCTTCAATGTAAAACGTGAACTGGTCACCGGCCTGGGCGCGTTCCGTCAGTCGGTATTCGTGGCGAGCCTGGTCGTCTTGTCGCAATAATAACAATAATGGGGATAAGGGCTTTTGTGGCGGGAGGGGAAACAAAAGAAAGAAGACGTACTTCCACCTGTCAAGCCTTGAAGAGGTTCGCCTGTGGAGCTCCAGACGAGACCTTCGCAGCCCACATCCCACTGAAACACGACCGGTTTCCCATCCAATGCTTCAGGAATCAGTACATCGACCTTGAACCAAAACGTGGCCCAGCTTGGTCCGTAACTGCGCTCCTTTTGCTCGACCGGTTCAAACTTTTGAGACACGGCGTCCTACATATTTTGGCGTCAGACACGTCATACAGTATGGGATGATCATTTTTTATATACTTTGAAGGGAATACGCTATTGCACGGCTGGCGAGTAAGCAACACTTTCTTGCCCATCAATAGATGTATATTACCTGCAAGTCAGGAACGCCATAGACGCTCAAGGCTACATGAGGCCGACCCGAGTGCCGATGGGTCCAGAGACCTCGGTGAATTCCCATGCTGTAAAATACGCCGCTACTGGCCATGAAATTATCAATGCGCGACCTTTCGATATCACTTGGTACGCGTGGCGTTTCATCCATCGGTGGTCTCGTCGTCATCTTTGAAGCAAGAAGAGAAGAGAGAAAAATGTATTTTTTCCCTGCTCTGTTTCTCTTTATATGCTAGTCTCACGCTAAGGCCTTGGGTCACGAGGACTCCCGAATAACCTTATATCGTACACGAAACGGTTACTGTTCATCCTTTCCGATTCGGCAAAGGGTTCATTTGTTTGCCAAAACTGGCAATTACGCGCTTCACATGCAGCAACCGAGTTTCAGGAATCGTTGAAAATATTACTGCCAACGATTGACATGAGACCTCGTGCCATGGCTCGCAGATCTTTATGAAGACAGAAAACTGGTTGATACGCTTTTTCGCCTTTTATTTAGCATTGAGCGCCATTGGCGTCCTTAACTTTAGTCCTAACTTATAACAATCATCAAAATAAGTAACCGACAGAGGGGGATGACTGATATATTCAAAGCATGCAATGACCATATGTAATTATGTGTGAGAGTTAACTATCTACAATCCTTCTTCCGATGCACATTTGTATACATGAGGTGGTGCAGAGTGCGGGTGCGTGTGTGGATGTGGAAATTTGTTGCCAAGAGATATACAAAATGCTCACAAACGATATATGAGTTCAATAGCCGCGGACAACGGATGAATGGTTGTTGGATCGGACTTCGCGCCGCGTACGGGTCGAGATGCTATGGATAGCTCTCCATTCCGCTGGTAACTGAAACCGGAAGTTGGGCGACAGGTAATGTTCGGGTAAATCCCAGTATTGGCGCTGTTGTAAGACGACTTGTCGAAGTGACTCAACTGCACCGTGGTTGGGTTTGATGGAATGAAGCGTGCGGGCAAAGCTGTGTTGTGGCGGCGAAGGAAGACTGGTGTCGGCGGGTAATGTGATATCGGAGGGAAGTAATTGGGCAATGCTTGCTGTTGCGGAACTGGCGAGAGGCTGTAGTTCATAGCCACCTTCTAGACTCAGTACAAGTCTGCCCTCGCACAGTTCTTCCGCTAGATCTTTGACGATCTTTGTCATGAGAGAGTAGCCTCGAGGTGTTACAACGTAACCACCAAGCTTTTTTTTTGGGAACACGGTTATTACTCTTTTTGGAGACATGCGTGCATATTGTTCTTTACTTACATTTTCAGGATGACCTTCTGCTGCATCGTATCCAGCAGACACGAATATCTATAAGATAAATCAGTATCATGTCGTTAAAAGATAACAGACCTTTCTTACCATGTCTGGCGCAAATTGTCGTGCAATCGGGACTACGATATGGTGCATGGCAGCAATAAACTCCGTGTCACCCATTGGCTCTGAAAGAGAAAAAAAAAAGAGGGTTGATCAATGGTACAAACAGACAGTCCCTAAATAAAGAGAATCATACTTGGTTTTTCTTTGGATGCACTAAAGGCAATATTCACATTTCGACCCAGGCCAGCTGCTCGTCCACATTCATCGGGTGCGCCACTGAACGGATAAAAGTGGCCATGATCCCATCGATGGATCGAGACATAAAGCACATTGGGATTGTCATAAAATATCTGTTGTGTTCCATTACCGTGGCTAAAGAAATAGGAGAGTTATTTGCATACGTGAAATGCATGCAACCTAAGCCCCACTGATCGATCACTTACTGTATATCCCTGAGATAACGAAACGGTGAGAGACGGTAATCAGGTTTCGGCTAGTTTCGTACTTACCAATCGAGGATAAGGATCTTTTTGATCTTTGAAGGATATTTCTCCAAGATGGTTGAGACGGCAACAGCCACGTTGTTAAAGAAGCAATAGCCCATGGCTACATCGTCTTGAGCATGATGTCCTGTATTGTTTGTCGCGGGGTTTTGTTAGTTTCACAATGTCTCTCTTTGTCGTGGTTTGTATTTACCAGGAGGACGAATGGCAGCGAATCCATTCTTGAGACGGCCATTGATGACTTCCTCGGCCAGGTTCATCAGGGCACCAGCAGCTACTCTGGCCGATAGGCTTGTATGAAGAGGATGAAATGTTGTATCGGCAGCTAAAATTGAACCAGTTACGGACAAAGATGTAGCCGAGACCTCTCTTTATTTACTTACCGATGCCTAATTGACCGCAGACCATTTTACAAAGACCAGGGGGTGAGACGACAATGGAGGCTTCTTGGGACGCATCGGTTGAGGCAGCCGCAGTGGAGAAACGACGTTGCTGTTGTTGAACGTGTTCTTGGTCAGCTTGGACCATGACGGCGCCACCCACACCACGCATCACAGGTCGTTCAGCTGTTGCTGGTGTTGTTGTCGTTGTTGCTGGGTTCAAGAGAGCAGCAATGGAAGTAATTTTAGGTGCACGTGGTTGATCTTGTTCATAGTCCACTAGCTTGGATGGACAATAATTTCGTATGTGGGCCGGTGTATGCGCATGCAAAAGCTCCGTTGTGGAAGCCTCACGTGCATGAATGCGCCGAAGGTAACGCAGCAAGCTGTGCGCATTGTGTGAGTTAAAAAAAGATCAGTGTATTAATTATCAAATGAAATACTCACCGATGATGATAAAGAGACTCAAAGATGGAAGCGATACGATCAGGACGTTCGGGATGGACGGTAGTGAGAGACAGACAAGGACAAGAGTGCAGAGCCATGCGACGATCATGGACGAGGCCAGTATGCTGACGTACTCTTAGACCGACCTGTTCCTTGCAAAAGGCAGCATATTGTTTCCAAGAGGTATCATCCTCTTTTCCGCGCGGGCCATATTTCAAATTATTATTGCTGCGTGGTCGGACCAATGTTTGGCTTATCCAATCGGCGTGGTCAGCAGGCCATCCCTCGTAGTGGACAAAGACAAGGGTGCTGCCGCAATCATCTTGCTCCAAGATATCGACCACTCTGGCACAATACCAATCTTTGGCGTCCTGGCTACTGAACTTGACTGCCTCGACTGCATCACCAATCTTGAACGACGGAGGACGGGCGTCTATGGTGGCAGCACGAGGAGATCCAGGCTCTGAACCTATTCATGTCATTCGTTGGTTATCATGTCATACATGTTAAATAAAATCAGACGTTCTTACCTAACGTACTGGCTCCAGAAGAGGGTGAAGGGATCCGAAGCTTTATCAGCTTGGATTGATCATCAACAACTGCTTCTTTTGGCTGCTGCTGCTGCTGCTTCTTATTGTTGCGGTGTCTTGCTTGCTTGGATGGCTTGCCGCCGCCTCCACCACCTCGACGACGCTTTAATGACGATCCAGTCGATGACGACGACTGACTGGCCGTGTGAGGGGGGGACTTTTCGCCTATTCCTGTCGAATAGGCGGGCCCCAAGGGCAAAGGATCCCGCTGGATGTGCGGTGAGGGCGTCTAACGTAAACAATATCCTCAATCACATGTATCGCTTCCCTTTTCCAATCAATATTTAAACTCACCATGGTTCTGATGAAGCAAGCAGTAAAGGGAAGGGAGGAAAAAAGAGGGAAATATGCAGCTTGACCAGAAACAAGGAAAAAAGAGAAAAATAAAAGAGGCCAAATCCGCCAGAAAGGGGAAGAAGTGAAGTTTCGCAAGCAGAAAACGGGCCAGGAAAAAAAAGAGCAAAAGAATTGCAAGTCAGCAACACTCACTCGTATAAAAAGATAGAGAGTTCCTTCTCTCTCTTATATACCTCTTTTTCTGCAATTTATAACGAGGCGAATATTGGTTTCAATCTGATCCGTCTCATGCTACGAGCTATTTTCCGTTTTCCTTGTCTTGTAGTTCTTTCCGTGCTTTTTCATCATCATCATATAGGATTGCCTATTCGGAGAATGAAAGCACAAGCTGGGGTCAGCTGATTCGATAGGTTTGTATCGTTGTTTGTTGGCAATTGAAAAGGATGGATTATTATGATGCCGCGTGGAATTGCGTGGATATACAGAGAGGAGTGAGTTTTGGGTGGGAGAATTAATCAATGATACGGAGGTCTTGCTTTCGATCTTTTGCATAGACATCCTTGTACTTGTGATAGATCTCTTCCAGTCCCTTTATGTATTCATTCTGTAGGGCAACCAATTGCTCGTGGGTTGGTTCAGTTTGGCCCTTTTCCAATGGTGGCACACGAATGGGTTTGCCCACTTTGATGATATTAATTAACAAAGGACGAGGAAAGGAAGAAAGGAAGATCACTTACCGACTGTCACGATAGGATGTCTAAAGGGAATGATGCCCACGTCATCTAATTGAATTTAAGCAATTGTGTATCAAACAAGAAAGAGAGAGGTGTGGCTTACAGTTAAAGATGCCTCTGGCATGAAAAAGAGGCAGAGTGAATCCAAGCAAAGCTTGCATCTTCTTTTGTAATTTCCAGAGCGTCGATCCTTTTTCATTATCCACCTGATCATAGAGATCGTTTTCGCCGAATGAAAAGACTGGGACCAGCGAAGCATTGTGCTTGATCGCGAGCCGGATAAAGCCCAGACGTCGCCTGAGGGTCAGATCCGCCGTGCCTGGCCGAGCACTCAGGGATTCCGCAGCTCCACCAATCACAATCACAATCGAGCGGCCAGGGCCCGACGACAGGATGGCCTCGCATGATCTCCTGGACACAGACGCGATGCCCAGCGACAAAATAAGATCGCGATAGATCGGCAATCGAAAGTTGCTATATACACAGGTACTTTAGCACAAAAGCGAGAGAGAGAGAGATATTGGCCACACTTTTATTTATTGCTTACCTGTTCAATGTAAGCAGTGAAGGTACGATACCCGGAAACTGCTCCGAGAAACCGGTTGCTTCCGTGGCAAAGTTGGCAAAAGCACCCATCGATATAATGCCATGGGGATGATAACCAAATACATAATTGCCCTTTGGATCCAGGTCATGTTCCTATTGTTTGCCAGAGTTAAGAGCGCGCGCGCGCGCCTGCCTTGTGCGAAGTGTATTTTTACCTTGATGAGCTTGACTGGAAAATAATCGACAAAATAGCGCCAAATGACCCAACGTCTTGGCCAGTCGAACCGTCGGCCACCTGACTCGGGTGCCTTGTCGAAATACAAGAACGTGACGTACGCAATCAGCACCGGCCATAGGAATGGCATCGTGAACAGGTATGCAAACAATAAAAGACAGATAAAGAGCAAGAAGATCCAAGTCGAGACGGCGAGCATCTGTAGCCGACGTTCAAGCGGGATGCCACGCAAGGGTGCCCAACGGACATGGCGAAATGGATGTCCACCATTGACAACTTTTTTCTGGACGTCCTTCTTTTGCTGCATTTTCCATAAAACCTTCTCCTCCTTTTGTTCTCGTCGTGTAAGCAAGCAAGAGATAGAGAGAGAGAAAGCAAAGACGAGAACGAGTGGATAAAATATACTAAATTGTCAAGAAAAGCTTGGGTAACTTTAAATTTTCACATGCATTAAATTGGCAACAATGCCAATGGCCAACTGTTGTTGTCTTGTGGTGAATTACTCTCCATACTGGATGTTGAAGAAATACCGCGTCATCGAAATTCCTTTTT
>JSYX01000481.1:0-27367 GCA_000787465.1 Thermomucor indicae-seudaticae
TCTGTCTCCCTTGAAATCACAAGCATCTCTGCTCGACAATCAGTTATCCTTATCCATATCTTCTTTCTCTATCTGTTTCTCTTTGTATGCTGAATGGTTCACGAGAAACTTTTCCCTACTGGAACGTGTCAATCGATTCTTTGGACCTTTTTGTTGTTACGTTTTCTCTTAATTCTGCACTGTAAATAAAGAATTATACTATGTCAACGTCCGTTTCTGTGAAACATATCTCTGCTCACGGTGACAGAAGCTCAAAGGTAGTCGTTCATGTTATGCTTGATGCGAATAGGATAAATCAGAGACTTTACAATGACTTAAAATCTGTGATGAACTTGATGACTGGTGTGGTATGACAGGTAAGAAAGATCAAATACTGAGGATAAATACCCATCGATTCTCATCTGCCATGAATGCAAAGACGCGGTGTCCGCACTACAAATGGTCATGTCATACCGTTATCACTATCAATAAATAAGATGTCTCTTTGGATACGCTGATCACGATTATTCGCATAAGACATACATGACATTTCGTGCATAGACTGTGGAGCAATAAAACGAGGGAAATATATCACCGTGGTCCATACCGTCACTTGTAATGCTTCAGTTTATGTTTAGCTGCTTATTCGGCTGCAGACTTGCGGTGAATATCAAGGCCAAAGGCGATCGAATTCGAGAAAACATACTGTAAGCCGGTGTTTCAAAGGTATCATGAAAAAATTCGTACAGCATTTATGAATGAATATGTTACAGAATGGATTGATTTTGTCTACAAGAGTTCGTCGAGACTGTCGTAATCCTCGTCCTCTTCGTTGTCAGATTCTTGTGTATCTACATTGGCTTCATAGACGGGCAGACTAGTTGAGTCTGCTGTTTTGATATGCAATGACCGAATATTATCTGCACCTCCCCAAACGCCTTTAATGATTTCCGGAAGTGCTTCAATGAAATTGTCGTAGGCTTGACTATCGTTCAAAGCTGTGGAAGCGATTTTGATAGCGCTTTGCAACGGTGGCTTTCAGCATCAAAATCGCGTAAAAAAAACGAATCTTCCTACTACTTACTAGCAATTCCCGTGATAAAAGTCCATGTAAACTGATCGGACAGCACGCAGTATCTCCTTTTGTAGATCGTCGCGGGTCAAATCGACAGGTAATGGCTCCCTGAAGAGGCAACCAGTGAATGTTGAAAACCAACAGTTCCAGCATGGATTGCATCTTATACTTACTGTCGCTTTTTATAGAATTCTTTTCCCAAAACCTTCGGTAGTAAGTGAAGGATACGCCGGTCGGCCATAAACATCCCGTATTCGGATAACAGTTGACGTTTCCGCTCGGCTGACGCATAATCTCTCTTCAATTTAGATATACCAATCACTTTGTGTACACCTTTGATTTTCTTCGAGACAAGTAACTCTCGGAATGTCTTTTCCGGGTCTTTTGTGAAGAGACATCGCTGCGTACCAGGCGTCTGTATCGCATGCTTCAAAAGTCTTTAATTCAATGAGAAATGAGCATTAACGATCTCTGGTGAGTTGGAATCGGTTACTGACATGCTCCTTGGCGCTGTTTTCACAAGACTGATGTTTTTTACTGTTGCGATCTGCAGCCACACTATTTTGATTTTCTCACTGTCTTTGGATGCTTCGTGCTTAAACAGCGATCGAAAGGCTTTGCGTGCCTGCATTGTTATACTGTAAGCGTCAAACACATGGTTGGCATTGCGTAATAAGTACCTTTGTCTCATCGATCCGTAAACTCATTGATCTCAAGCCGTCTGTGCCCTGGTGAGCGGCAGAGCCAGATTTGGGCAGTAAATTTTCGGGTCCCGAATGAACTTCGGTTTTGGTCAGCTTTCAGGACAGAAGTACTCGATAATGCCAGGAAGCCAGCCAGGGTCCAATGCCCCATCACCAAAGCAGCAGAAAGCCCAGATTCAGCGACAAGGCGATCCTCTCCGGGGTGAACCTGATTCACCGCGCGCAAAGGTGAAACGATATGGCAAAGGTCATTGCGCAACGATCATTACTGACGCGACGTATATTTTATTGCCCTAGGGTCAAGGACGAAGCGAATCGTCCAAGCAGGACTTGGAGCGCATAAATTTTCACTTGACAGAACAGGTGAAGGACTTAAAGTTTCAACTGACAAGCAAAATCAATGAAAATACCAAGTTGCAAGAAAACCTGGCATCGAGGACATGTAAGATAAGACCGATGTTCGACAGGAGATAAAGAAAAGTGCTTCAACTTGACAATGCCAGTTTAGCAGAGCATGAAGAAAAGATAAAAAAGATGCGAGGTAAGTAAATTGATCCAAGAACAGGTAGAGAATTGTTTGATTTAACTCGCTACAAGAAATATTTGCTCAGGCAACCAAAAACTTGGATAATTACCGAGTTACCATATCGGCCAAAGAAGCAGAGATTCAGAAGCTTCAGGAACAGCTGGATCAATACCAAGCTCGTGAACAGGAACTCAGGATAAATGCTGAAAATCAAGCACGTGAGTAAATGAAAGTATGAATCGAGCTCCGTGAAACTGAAGGAATATGCAAGGCGACGCCGAAAAGCTCGGATCCGAACTGAATAGTCAGAAAGCTCTCTATGTTTCTCAGATAAAGCAACTGGTATGGCACCATTCAACAGAGGTTTTAGATAGGCGCTAAGGGGTAGAACTAGGAAACCAAAGTAAAACAGCTCACGACACAACTCCAACAAACTAAGAGCGATTTCGATCAGTACAAGAAACGAGCAACGCAACTCCTCCAAAAGAGCAATACTCAAAGCGTCGACTCGACTCGCATGATCGAGCTCGAGAACACAGTGAGACAACTTCAGTATGAAAAAGCGCAAGTAGATACAGATCGGAATAAACTGCCGTTCATTCAGCTAACCCCTTACATCAGTGAGCATGAAGCGGAGAAAGAAGAACACAAGAGAAAGCTCGAGTTAATGGAGCAGGATATTCGCCAAGCTCTGGAACGTATCAAGGATCTGGAGTCAGAAAACGAGGCACTGACAAAGATCAGAGAAGAGAATTCTGCAAAACAAGTGCAAATCAACAAGCTTCGCGAACAGATAGTTGCTGAGCAAGAAAGACATGAACGAGGTATAACAACTATTCATCCGCCCTGAAGGAAAAGGAAAATCGCCATTTATTGTACATGTCTAGCAATGAAAGCCGCTGCAGAAGCGCATGAAAATGCAATACACCAGTTGCAAGAGTCAGCAGCTACGAAACAGCGGTCGGAAGCGGATGATGCAAGCAGGCAGGATGAAAGAGAAGCTATGGATCGCATTATGGAGTTACTGCATGACGAGAACACCAGTCTGCGGCAGCAGCTCGCTGACAAGGAACAAGAGCTGCAAGAGCTGAAGCAAAAGGCAACAGCAAAGGAGCAAAACAAGCCATCAGCTACTTTAAATACCAAGGATAATGAGGCTGAAACTGAAACTATCGATGTCTACGGTATGCTCGTTTCTTCCGGATGATAAGAGCTCGGCTAAGAGGCATTACTTAGCGTCAATGAGCCACTTGCTATCGCCGTTGGTGAGTGGAAATCCAAACCATGGTAGTCGTATTGCACTTGAACGTGAAGTGCAACAATTACGCGAACTTCTCGAGGAAAGTGAGGATAAAGTGGCTGCATTAAAGGCACAGGAAAAGGTAATGAGCCGGAATATCGGCAAAATTAGTTAATATTGGCTGACATTGATCGGTTACAGGTGTTGAAAGATGAAATAAGGTAATGCAGGGTCGCGCTTGAAGAAGAGGCGTCTTACTTATTCACTCGCATATTGGGGGCACAGAAAACTCGATTCTTTTGACAGGAGGCAGAATTTGAGTATCGAGTATCTCAAAAATGTTCTCTTGAAGTTTCTGAAATCGGATAACAAAGAGGTAATGCTTCCGTAATGGTTCTTCTGAATTGAGGGACGATGCTGATAGTGTTATGACGAATGTAGTTTATGGTTCCTGTCCTTGCCAAGCTTTTACTCCTGGATCCGGCCGAGACAGAAGAACTTCGTAGATCGGTGCTGTGACGTTCACATGGTGTAACATCCAAATGCAGAAAATGAATAAAGACCATCCATGCTTCTTTCCAATCTGACAACGTTCCTTTTCCTTTTCTTTCCTCTGCAACGATAATGTCAAGTTTTCCACCAAATTATTACTTTTACATCAAGTCTCGGAAAAACGGACAAGTACTGGACGTGTACAATGGCGAGACTTCGGTATGTGAACGAAGCATGACGCACCATCCCCTTACTAACTGCACATCACTTGAAGCCTGATACACATCTGATTATTTGGCCCCAGGTAAGGGAAATGCGTACAATTCGTGCGGTGTTCATCAGACTAAACTAGAGACTTCCGTAGAAATTCAATGACAACGAGAACCAAGTAAAGTATTAACGCTTTGTCTAAATATAACAAGCGGTTGATTTTTCCGACACCTGGAACACCTTTAAATAGCTTTGGCGATTCAAAGATGGTTTTCTTATTAACAAGAAGTCGCAACTGGGTATGTGCCATAAGATTGCAAATAAGAAAAAAAAATGGCCTTGGACTCATGTTTTTCTTTAGTCATTGATGTCCGGGGTGGTAAGCCGATAAAGAGTGCTTAATATAGCAAGCAACCCCTCATCGGACATTGTAGGAGAGATGAAGTCTGACAAGCCGATTATCCAGTATGACCGCAAACACACCATGTAAGGGAAACCAGGATTCAATTTAAGTAAGCAGGGACAAGAACTGAACTCCAAACGTGTTTGTGTGTAGGGCTTCTAACCAGCGATGGGGATATCATAATGGTTTTATCCATCTTTTGGCTGATCCACGTCTCGTTCTGGACATCAAGGTAATTGAAGACGAGTTATGAGATTATCTGATGTTTTTCATGGCTTAATCAACTTTGTGGAAAGGGAGGAAGCGACAAGCAAGGTGCCAAGGTGATCCTGTATGAACGCAAGCATAGTGATAACGAAAACCAGCAATGGGCTATCGAGCCTTATGGCGACCCGCTTTTTGATCTACAACAACAACAACAACAACAACAGCAGCAGCAGCAGCATAATCCTTATAATGTTGCCCCACCTCCTGCGTACGGTCAACAGCCACCACCTTATGGTCAACCTTCTTACGGACAACCGCAACCCTACGGACAGCAGCCCTACGGTCAGTCACGCTATGGTCAGCCACAGCCATACGGTCAATCAACCTATGGTCAACCACAACCGTACGGCCAGCAAGCTTATGGCCAACAGCAAGTTTACGGTCAGCCCGCAGGTATTGCAGGCTACGGTGCTCCAGACGAGCAGAGATCCTCATATGGCACGCCGTCTTATCCTGCTCCCGCCCCTTTACCCTATGAAAAAGGTAAAAAATGTAATGCGACGGGAAAGAATCTCTTCGCCTGACTCACAAAAATGGGTTAAAGCTGCGGAGGCTCATCAAAAGGTATATTTTCAACGGAAAACGAACGTGTCTCACCAAGCTATCGCTGCTGCTGCTGCCTATGAAGCCGCTGTTCGACAGGGAGGTAGTCAGGGTCAGGTAGCCGAAATGGCTGCTGCCCAGGTTGCTCAACTGGCTCAACAATATCAATGGAGTGGTCCACTAAGAGATGAAATCACTCGCCAAGCCCGAGCTGCAGCCAATGAATATCATGCGAGAGTACATGGAAGAGGTTTTAATTAATCCATCCCTTTATTTCTGATAGCATGAATAACCCTACGTGTCACTTTTGGACACATCAGCTTGTTACAGCGGAACATAAAGCAAAATAATATACAGGACTTGCCTGTCAATCCACTATAGAGTATTTCGAGAACCCATATTGTGCGGTCACCAACATCTAGAAAAAGTTACTATGCTTGATTCACGGATAATCATACCAGAACCTACAGCATCGCAGTGCTTCAAAATCGCCCTTTCTTAGATCATCATATATCTGCAGGGAACAATGTTATATTTCATCCCATGATGCATCCTTGTTCTTTTTTATATACTTTGTAAAGCAGTTCTTCAAACACGTCTCCAGGACCGTCCTTGGAAAAGCTGTCGTAAGCAAGACGCCTTGTCGGGTTACTGAGAACCTCGTACGCTTCCTTTATCGCTGATTGTAAAACCAAAGTGAGAATAAGCACAACCACTGGATGCTTTAAACGGTATACGAACACTGGAAACATTGTGTAGCCCGTGGATAAGGCGGTATAAACTTGTCAGGATGGCACATCCGACTTTTCTAGTACATGTTCCTTTTGTCAATGATCTTTATCCAACTAAATCGCGCTTGCTGCTCCTGCCTTGATATAAGCTTGTCGAATTTCCTGTATTGACGCGTCTTGTGCAACACCCAGAACGCGATAGTAATCAGAACCAGCTGCTAGCACTTGCTCCACGGCAACGCGACCATCCACCATTGAAAAGGAGAAGAAAAAGAGATGCAGGGTTATCTGCATTCCAAAAGAACAATGTCTGCCAAATTCGGGCCAGGATGCGAAAATGTGACATAGAGACTAACATGATGCATACCCCTTTTAACTTTATACACGCCTCCCCCCAGATCTTTTGCCTAGCAACAATATCGACGAACTGGACGTGCTCTTCTGTCAAGTCCAGAATGGTATCGATCAAGTTGTCCATAGCAACCTAGAAGGCTCTTATAAGTACGTATACTCAAAATTTACGACTCATTCAGCATTTTTACCTTGTCATCCTCAACAACGCACTCGATCTGGAGCTTCGAGATACCGTAAGGAGAAAGGAAGTCCTCGTCGCCACCCCACGAGACACAATGCATATTGATGCCACGGATAGCTTCGGCCATGGAATCGACATTGGTAGTCTCAGGTCAAGCCTTGGCTTCCAAAGTAACAATGGTCTTGCCGCTTGGCTTAGGCTTAGGCTTAGCACCCTTGTTGGCATTGTATTCTGCAAAGCGTAGGGCCTTGTTTCTTTCAAAGTCCTCATCAACCTCTCTGTCGTCCGAACCAATGTCGTCTTCCTTGGCAGCAGCTTCAGTCACTACGGCAACAACAGCAGCCCTGTATTATATCAACGCAAGTTAACTGTTCTTCTTTATTACTACACTGTCATTTCGCGTTGACGTACTTTGTAGTGTTACCCTTGAATGCAGCAATGCGGTTGTACCATCTGGCCAAGTGGGGGAATTCGGTCGAAGAGGGAACTTCAGGAAGCGCGTCAAAGATAGCCTTGGCAGCATCAGAGGCTTCAGCACTGAAATGGTTTGACGCATGAACGAACCAGAACTGAGTGACGATGCAATCTTTACCCTTCGACGCAGGAAACGTTTTCAAGGTAACCGTTCAGGATCTTGAAGACAAGCTTGGTCTCGGGTGTGACGGACATTGTGTCAAACAAGAAAAAGAAAAGAGAGTGAGGGAAATCAGTATCATTTCATAGAGCAGCTGACAACCTGGGTTCCAAGTGTGAAAGGAACCTGGCTCCGGAGGACATGCGAGACACAGCCGATATTAGACAGTGGGGGATAACCTCGGTGTAGGATCAGATTCCGGTGCTCGCTGACAGTGTTAGATTTTAGCGTCATACTTGAGCAGCGAGTGTAGGAGCAGCAACTAGATACTGCTTATTGACTGGGACATTTGCGCTACTCGAAACACATTTTCGATCAACCAAACATCACAAGGCCTCCGTGCATTATATTGACAGAACAGGTGTAAGTTTTATATTCTTTCGCGCGAAGATGGCTTCTTGCCGACGCAGAAAAGGCCAAAGGAACAGCGCAGACATTTCCTCTAAATCCAGTATTTCAATGCTTGTCCGGCAATTGGGGCATCGGAAAACCCAAGTTCGATTGATTACCTTGGTAGAGGCTTCTTTAATACTGATACAGGCAATGGATGCTTATATCAAAGAGCTAAAACCCTCGAAAAGCGGGTTGTAATAAAAGACCTTACGATAACCTTTTGTGGTCTGACAATACGTACTGAAGGTGGGCTTCGGTTAGCACCAAGAGGTTTTACGGTTGACATACAGTGCCCGCTCGATATAGTGATCACCCCCGTGGACCCAAAAACCGATCACTATAACGAGCGATCACTATATAGATTTAGTGATCTTTATCTGCGAACAGAGTTGGTGGAATTGAAAAGTGATCACTATATCAAGCGATCACTATATAACTGATCACTATATCGAGCGGACACTGTAATCAGCTTTAGTCTAACCACCTATGTGTGTACATCTCGTCAGGATAAAACATTCGACTTGTCTAGTGCATGTTCCCTCCGGCAATGATCTTATGTAGCCTAACCGCTCCTGCCTTGATTTAAGCTTGCAGAATTTCGTGCATTGACGCGTCCTGTGCAACACCCAGATCGCGATAGTAAACAAAGCCAGCTTCCAGAAGTTGTTCCACGGAAATGAGACCATCCACCATTGCAAGTGTAAAAGAACAGACAGAATTATCTTCATTCCAAAAGAACAATGTCTTTTCCCCTTTTCCGGTTTATTGATACATGGCAAGATGCGAAAATATGATATGAAGACCAACAGTGATGCATAGTCTTTTTAGAGTGGGATTCTTTTTCTTTATACACGCTGCTTAGATCTTTTGCATAGCAGCAATATCGACAGACTGGACGTAGTCCTCCAATTCCTGAATGGCGTCGGTCAAGTCATCCATAGCAACCTAAGCACTCTTCGTAAGTATATACTTGTTCTGAGATCCTATGACCGTTGTCAGAAAATTACCTTGTCATCCTCAACAACGCAGTTGATCTGGAGCTTCTTGATACCGTAACCAACGGGGACGAGCTGGTAACCACCCCACAAGAGACCGTCCATCTTGATGTTACGGACAGCTTCGGTCATGGCCTCAACATCGGTTTCGTCATCCCAAGGCTTGACTTCCAGAGTCACAGTGGTCTTGGCAATTGGCTTGGGCTTAAGAGCCTTCTTGGCATTGTATTCGGCAAGACGCTGGGCCTTGATTCTTTCAGCTTCCTCATCAACCTCTTCGTCGTCCGAACCAAAGAGATCAATGTCGTCTTCCTCGGCAGCAGCCTCAGTTTTGTCGGCGGCAGCGGCACCCTCAGCAGCAGCCCTATGTTATTACGTCAGCACAAGTTAGCTCTCCTCTTTCAACCTCCGTTTTTTCTCTCTCATTTCGCGATGACGTACTTTGCGGTGAGGCCCTTGACTTCAGCAATGTGGTTGTACCATCTGGCCAAGTGGGGAAATTCGGTGGAAGAGGGACCTTCGGGGAGAGCGTCAAAGACAGCCTTATCGGCATCAGAGGCTTCAACACTGAATTGAAAGCATGAATGAATGAATGAATGACCCTGAACATGCAAGACCGAACAACAGCACATTGTTTACCCTTCGACGTAAGAAACGTTTTCGAAGTAGCCGTTGAGGATCTTGAAGGCGAGCTTCGTCTCGAGACTGACGGACATTGTATCAAGCAAGAAGTTTTAAGAGAAAGAGAAGAGAGGGAGGGAGAGAGGGAAATCACTGAAAACCCACACGAAAAAATTTTATCTTTTTCGGTCACAGCGGAACCTCTGATCCAAGCGTGTGCAGCGCTTCTTGGGCATCATTTTTTGACGCTGAGACTGAAAAAGCATCAACGCTGCTGGTTTCTAACGGCATGTCATTGATGTTGAACTTGGCCCTGAGCAAATCTCTCAGCAGTTCATACCTCTCAGCAAGCAGGTTCGCATGAGCCAACCAGTTTATTTGGGTACCACCTCGCTCAATTGTGATTTGTATATGTTATGTTAAGCGTAAAGAACACGCAGAGCTTTGGAGTACCAAATAGTGGCCGCGTATATGCATATTCCGGCTCAGTTGCTCAGTGGATTGATTTGATCCTAACGGTAATCACTAATCAGCAAGTCAACGAAAATCTATTGGCTTTCGACTGTCCATTTACGGTCAATATCTAAAGCATGGAATCGATAACTGCGTAGTTAGACTTGATACTTCTTGTTGTTGAGCGTTGCAAGTTCTGGCAAAAGTTGCTGTCTCACGCAGACATTTCCCCTGGGTTGGAACTTTTCTGATATGCAGCGCGCTGAGTGGCTTAGCGGAAGCAAGCTCAGGTCCAACCGTAAGCCTTCGCTTTCCGCCGTTTTTCGCAAGATCTCCCTAACCTTTCATAATCATGGGCAAAAGTGCAAAGTTCTACAAGAGACCGACACGGAAAGAAAAACAAGCAAAGGCCCTTAGTAAACTGGTAGATTCCACATCTGGAGTTTCGAAAAAGGGCAACAAAAAGAAAACGACGGAAAAAGCAGCAGCAGCAGCTGCTGCTGCAGCCGTAGCAGCAACAAGCAGTACTCCATCGAACAGTGACAGTATGGATGTTGACATGCCTGTCACCAAGAAGAAGAACAGCACGAAGCCAAAGGAAGACGATAAGCCAGACTACGTCGATCTGTTGACAGGCCAAAGGACGTATAAAAAGGTTCCTCCCAAACGGAAATAGCGAGAGTTTCTTTTTACTTTCGTACAAGTCATCTTCTCTTCTTCATACATTAATGTTTGCTACATTTATTATAAATGTTTGCATTTATCATAAAGATTCCCTTTACGTCAATAGAAGTAGGGGTCCTCGTAAAACAGCCAAAGAGTTCAGCCTTGTACAATGAGTGGCACTCTATACAAGTCGATATGTTTGACCAGAGTGATCAGCATTAGTTCGGATCACGTATCAATTCAAATAATGCATCAAAATCTCATTCGACATGTTCTCTCTACATCTTCCGTGTCCATCCAGTCATGAGAATCGTCGTCCCAGTTCACCTTAGTGCACACGGCCATATCTGTGTATTATTAGCGACAATATGCCAGCAACTGCTCATCTAATAATCCAACCCTCTTTCATCTTTTGGTCGAGTCTCAATTCACCTACTTGTTTCCTTTTCGGATGCATTAACTGCTGCAACGCATCGATCGGTGAGCGTCGACATATAGCTCACACCATCTGAAACTTCTACTTGTGCAGACAGACGCCGCTAACAACGCTTGAACGTCGTGCTTTGTGGTGCGACTTTCAGACTCTATGCTCTTCCAGAGTAACGGCCGCTCTCAGGTGTATCGTAAAAATATTTCGGTCATAGCGTACGATGCATAACGTAGCTGAAGGTAGCTGTACGTCGTATTTCCTGTGTCTAAGGTGCTTTTCTGCTTACTCTTTTGAGAATTCAGGGTAGCAACGCTCGAACAGGGTGCTATCATTGTCAATCCGTTAGTCATATGAAAAAGGTTAGCTACTAAGCCTAGCAGACAAGGGTGGTGCCCTGAAATTTGTGCCCTGAAATTTCAACATTAAGCAGAAAAAGAAAGAAGTGCTGACCGTGTATGAAAAGAGAACCGAGAGATCACAGGTTGATGCAATGAACATAAAGAAGCAGGATATTTAGTGGATATGGAGAGCGAAAAACGGCGGCAGCAAAAGTGGCAGAGCCGATGTGACAAACTTGGCGGAACGCCAATCTGCGGAAGGCCCGAGGTTATACGAAACAGTGCAAGCCAGACTGAGCTCGCCCTCTTTCCCATCATGAAGGTGCGTATCCGGGAGGATGTGACAGAGAAAGAGACAAGAGAGGAAATAGATGGATGAAATGTTGGTGGATGGATGAACGATGGAGAGAATGGGGTCTCTGTAGAACTCGTCGTTGCTGATTCCACCATCTTGTTCATGAATAGCTGAACATTGCCAACCCAGCCACCGGCGCCCAAAAGCTTTTTGAAATTGACGACGAGCGTCGCCTGTAAGTAAAGCGTTCTATGACCAGGGAATGGGCAGAGCATATCGAATTCTGACGGAATTGTAGCCGTGTATTCTATGACAAGCGTATGGCCCAGGAAGTTCCTGGTGACTCGCTCGGCGATGAATTCAAGGGCTACATTTTCCGCATTACGGGTGGTAACGACAAGCAGGGTTTCCCCATGAAGCAGGGTGTTCTGCTTCCCCACCGTGTCCGTCTTCTTATGAGCAAGGGTCACTCGTGCTACCGTCCTCGCCGTGATGGTGAACGCAAGCGCAAGTCCGTTCGCGGCTGTATCGTCTCGTCCGATCTGTCTGTGCTGTCGCTTGCTATCGTGAAGCAGGGTGAACAGGACATCCCCGGCCTTACCGACAGAACCATTCCCAACCGTCTGGGTCCCAAGCGTGCCTCCAAGATTCGCCGCATGTTCAACCTGAGCCCTGCCGATGATGTTCGCAAGTATGTCATTCGCCGTGAAGTTCAGCCCAAGAACCCCGAGAAGAAGCCTTACACCAAGGCTCCCAAGATTCAGCGCCTTGTTACTCCTCGCACCCTTCAGCGCAGAAGACGCGCCAGAGCCATCAGACGCAGACGTTACGAGGCCCGCGTTGAAGCCGAAGCTGAATACAAGCAGCTCTTGGCTAAGCGCGTCAAGGAAGCTAAGGAACGCAAGGCTGAGCGCCGTCGCACCTCTTCCATGCAGAAGTCGTCCTCTGCCTAAACTTGTCTGTTTGGGAAGATATGAAATAAAAAAGGAAAAATGCCATGTTGGATTTTGTGCAGCTTCACTCAAAAAGGAGAACACTCTTACGACTATATTTTATTTCAACATCGCGCGCAAACGGTTGTAGGTAGGCCGTCTGGAATGGGAAATTGTTCGGCTATGGTACCGTATGAACCAATAGTGAATATTGTTCTACTGTTTGAATCCTATTTGAGTAACTTATAGTTTACGAAGATTACTATAAATCATGCGGACGCGGGCAAATGTTTGATTCAACTGGTTTATTCGCTTTACAGTGTGCTGAACTGAGGGTATTTGTCCCCAATATTCGGCGTCTCCATTATGCGACCAAATCAGTTACCAAGTTCATCGCTCACTCTCAGCGCTGGGTACTACATTAGGGTCGCTATCATCACAATGGTCTGGAATGAACATGAAGTCTTTGACGTAGTCACGTTACGTGAATGTCTTGCCTGAGTGTTTTCGAAGTAGGATCAAAGATCACCTTTAAACTGGCATCCCGATGAGCAGAGACATGTTTGGCAAAAAAGGCCTTCACTATAAGCAACATCCTTTATTTACAATCGGCGAAGGATAAAAAGGAAGGCAATGATCAGGAAAGTTCAGAGAATTAAATAGACACGTTCCAATATGGAAAAATTTCTCGTGGACCATTCATCATGCAAAGAGGAAGAGATAGAGAAAGAAGATATGGATAAGGATAACTGATTGTCGGACAGAGATGCTGGTGATTTCAAGGAAGACAGACTGACGCAAAGACACAAGATGCCAATAAACCAAGATAATTAGTCGCTATTCTTTCGAGCAATGAATGCGTATGAGCCTCAAGATCAAACAATACGCTGTCTTGCATATAAGCAAGGTTGTGGTCGGGGTTACGCGGTAGAGTCCATCAAGAGACGGAATACTACCATAGGCAAACCCACTTTTAAACAAAAGTCTATTAAAAAGGGAAAGCAGGACTGCCCAAAAGTGTTACAAACGAAATAAAAGGCAGATGCCACAAATCCTGAAAGTTTTCTACACTGAGCTCAGTGCATCTGCTTTGAATTCAGTGAAGTGCGCTAAGTGCACCTAACTCAGTGTGATTCAAGCGCAAAAGAATACACTGGATTCAGTGCATCCATTGCACGTTTTTTCGTAGTGTTTGTATTTGAAGTGTAGGCTTTGTGCGATGAAGTGTTTTTTAGGATTTTCCCAAGAGTTCTGCGTGGATAAATCAGTATTGGTTTCCTTGGTCCGTTCCCAAGCAAGTGCGTGTTTCAGTTTTTTTTGTGCTCTTTGCCTTGATGATATGCGAACTGGCCAAGCCAACACTTGCCATACTCTTTTTGAAAGCTGCGCAGATTTCGGCAGCCGCCGCAAAAAGGTAAAAGCAAGCGACCTTCGCCATACTGTAAAAGCTGAAACGTGATCGGCATGATCAGCAATCGGGCAATCGAAATCTGTGAAACAAGTTGACGCGTCGACCTTTTTGTTGAAGCTTTTCTTCCTTTCTATTCTTTTTTTTTTTTTACTTTTCAGCCAAGTGATCTTCCAAAGCGCAATAATTAAGCAAATTTAAGAATGGAGCACGCCAAAAAACGTCAACAACGTGACGAGGATATCTGCGCGCCACCGTCGCCTAAGCGTCTGCGGCTGGGAACTCATTTGGCCGAACCAGTGAGAATGGAACAGCGCAGGGCCGACGATAACAGCCTATTTGATGAGCAATTGCCAGAATATAACCATGAACTGGAACAGTTAAAGCGCGCGTTGCAACAACAGGCTGAAAACACTGAGCGGTGCAGAGCAGAAATGCAAGCGGAGCAAGACCGGCTCAAAGACGAGAAGGAGAAACTAGCTCGCGAGAACGAAGATTTGAGGCGTCAGTTGGACGAGAAGAATGAGAAAGTGCGTGTTTTTGAGCAACGGTGTGCCGAGCAGGAGACCGAGTTACAGAAAACAAAACAGCAATTACGGCGCAACGAACAAGAGCTGAAAGTTGTAGAGCAAGAGTCAAAGAAGCAAAAATAAGAGTATGGGAAAGTCGAAGACGAGTTGCAAGAAGTGAAGCGACGATTGAGTAACAAAGACAAAGAGATTACTGATTTGCAAGCTCTCATGGCCCACCGAGATGATAAGTTGACGGTGCTCCGGAATGACCGATCTTCCTTGCTTTATAGAAATAACATTTTAGCCGGTGAACTTCCCAAGACCATCTCCAGTCTCGACAGAATCGCAAGGAAAGTAGACAAAAAAACAAAACCACATTCTGCGACTGAAGGGCGCATGGGCCAAGACGTGTCGGCGTCTGGATGCAGCGAACAGCAGGGAAAGAGAACTCCATGAAGATACACGCCGCGCCATTGATGAAAGGGATGCCATGCTCCGCAAACTGGAAGAAGCCCTAGAACATCGCTCGGAAGACCGCGACGAAAAGCTGACTGCGCTAGAAGAAAAGATATTAGAACTTGCAACACAACTTGAGTCTGCCAGAGCCGGCATGAAACTATGTAATGAAGAAAAGCAAGATACATCGGTCCGGCTTTCAAGCCTGACACGTGATTTACAACAAAGCAAGGGCAAAATTGCCGACCTTGAACGCCGACTGGAACAAGTAGCTTGGATTTCCGAGATTGTCTCCGAACGAGAAGCACGAATATCCGATCTTAAACGAAGGAACGAAAACTTACGAGCTGCGAACCGTGCATTCCTCCTTAGCATGGAGCGTTCTTTTCGTGAGATCTCTCGACTCCAGTCTGAGATACGCGGATTCCAGCAGTACGTGGATGATTTGGCAGGAGAATGGAGTGAGTGGCAGCTTCAGCTGCATGACTGAGAAATAGATTCGCAATGAGAGCGAGACGAAATTAGACGATGAACGAAGAGTTATATAATTTGCTGTGATATGTCCAAGAAGCAATACCCAGAGGCCACAACTCTCATATGCAAAATTTGTACACAATTCCTTTTTTGTGAGTATCCTTGCAAAAAAACATGGAGCTATCCAGCTGGGTTGCTGACGTATGATATTTTAGCGCTTCACATGCATCAAAGTCACACTGCAGAACAAATTATCCAGAACTATGACAGACATCTTGAAACAATTACAGCAACAACAAGGCCAAATCAGTTTGATGACGACAACGAAGCAATCATTGCGACAGTGTTTGCGTGCCCACGCATTGATTGATCAGGCACAAGTTGCAATGTGATTGACTCGTGAACAGTTTGTGAAACATTTTTCGGCCAAGATTAGTTAAAAGGCGCAACGAACAAGCCAACGAAAGCGTAATTATTAAGCCCAACGTTGCTCGGAGACAGTTTATTATACGCAACGCTGTCTTCGATAATGATAGACATCAAGCTGAGCCATTAACGACGATCTATAGCAAACTTCCATCTTTTGCCACCAATGATACTCAACCAATTTTGGATGTCACTCAAGAAGCATTACGCGGTACACATTATGAGATATTGGTCAACTCCGTTTCTGTTGAATCCATGGAGTGGATCGATCAAGAGCGTAGCAGTATCTATGGTCCTGGCCAGACAGATAGTTCTCATAAGGTAAGGTCCAAATGGCGTAGTTCATATATTGTACACTAGCAGTACTAATATTCTGTGTGTATGAAGATCGATACTGCGTCGATATGTTTTATTTTATGGTTTGGAGCTTTATGTCCGTCGAAAAAGTCTTTGTTGTATCTGCGAAGTCATCCGCCGTATAGGGAGTTTATGAAGCAGTAAAAACTTGCTGTATATTTTCAGCTTCGGCATGCCATATACAGAGTGAGAGAGAAAAAGGACGGCTAATTGTGCCATGGTAGCTTCCGACATATTGTAAATAATGTCGAAGGTTTGCTAAGAGAACCTAAAGGGATTGCAAGCAGGGCCATGATCGTGACATCCTGAACGAGCTCGATTGCTACTGCAAGCCCGGCCAGACGCTTCTTGTTCTTGGTCGTGCTGGTGCTGGCTGTACGACTCTGCTTCGCATCATGTCAAATTTCCGCAAAAATTTCACATAAATCAGTGGCGATGTCAAGTATGGCGGTATCGATACCCAAATATTCGCAAAGTACTATCGAGGCGAAGTCTGCTATAACCAAGAAGAGGATATCAACTGCCCAACCCTGACGGCCAGACAGACTCTCCAATTCGCCCTACGTCTCAAGACACCTGGCAAACGTCTCCAATATCAAGCCAAAAATGAGTTTATGAACGATGACTTACACATGCTCGGCAACATGCTTGGTCGGACCAAGCAAATAGGCACCGTTTTCGGCAACGAATTCGTTTGTGGTCTTTCCAATGGTGAACGCAAGCGTTCGACAATCGCGAAACAAATGACAGCCGGTTCCTGCATCAGTTGCTGAGACTGTAGTGCGTGTGGTCTTGACGCCGTCTCTGCTTTGGACTATGTGCGCTCTCATCATATAATGACCGACATACTTAAAATACCACCGTCGCTACGCTTTAACAGGCTTCCGACAGTATTTTTAACCTTTTTTATGTGACCTTGGTCCTATACTAAGGTTACTGCATCTATTTTGGTCCCGACATAAGGCTCGCTAATACTTTGAGGATATGGGATTCTGTGCTTCTCTGCGCGAATCCACGCTGACCTTATGACTGGCATCACGAACCATCTTGAGCGTGAGCCCAAACCAGGATTTGAGGGCAAGGTCCCAGAGACTCCTCGATAATTCGAAAAGCCTATCTCAAATCTGGCATTGGCGAGAAAATGCAACGACTTGTTGCAGAATACGAAAAGGAGATTCACCAAACGCGCCCTGACGTTGCTTTCCGCAAGGCTGTCGAAGAATCTGATCAGAAACATGCCAGCAAAAAATCCCCCTTCATTGCTATTTCATTCCAACAGATCAAGACCTCGACCATCCGCCAATTCCAGTTTTTCTATGGTAAGTCTCATTCTTTCTTTACCATTGTCACGCTCTTTTACTGAGTAGTCTTCATTGGTTTCTAGGTGACAAACGTGCTCTTTTCTCGCGGTATGCTGTGTCGTTTTCAAGGGACTTATCATGTTTTCTGTCTTCTTCCAGATGCTCAAACACGCATCTGCCGCTTTTTCTCGCGGTGGTTTTCTTTCCTTCAGTTTAACCTTCAATTCGCTCGTGACGCAGGCTGAACTTGCTACGTTTATGCAACGTCGTGGCAGCCTGGGCAAACACGAGACCTTTGCACCGTATCGACGGCGTAGTAAGAAATACAAAAGAGCAGCAGCCGTCTGCAGAGGAAGGTAATGTCGGTATTTCTTTTGTACCTTTTTTTACATTTGACAGCTTATGGCGCGTTTTAGAGCTGGTTTTACGTGCAACCAAAGCCGTTTTAGGTTCGATCAAGCGATGCTGATCAGACCATGTGTTTTCATATGGCTCTCGCATCGCTTCTGGAAGTTGACCTTACAGGCACGAAGACCACCATAGATCAGTTTAAAAACTGAGCATGAGAGATTGACATGCTCCACTTGTAGTTAAAAATGAACACCATGTGCGGGCTTCGAACGTGCTTCAATATCTCTTACCGGCAGGCACCGGAAAGGCAAGTGGCATATATCACAGAAAAGATGGATTCAGCTCATTATAATAGCAATATTTTTTAACTTAGAAAGAAACCTTCATATGAGCAGCATCAGGAGGAGAAGCAGAGAAAAAGAATAATAATAATATTGAGGCAATCGCACTGCTTGTTCTGTCTCATAACGTGGAAGCCTTTATGGCAGAGGTAATGAAGTAATGGAAGAAATAAATGTTTCCTGACAACTCTAAATGCGGCAATGCTACAGTCAAAAGAACAACGGGAAAAGGTGATCCTTCCCAAGTTCCATAAGCTGCATTAGACGGAACGATTCTGCGATGTGACACTATATCCAAGAATCTGATTGACTGACTCACTGATGGATAAACACATGGAGATTATGAATAGCATACTTCATAAGCTGCATCAATCTACTGCGGCAGAAATTCGGGAACGGATGGCTAGCGTGTTCAGTCGAACTTGCATGGAGTCCGTTGAGTTATCCGGAACATCACAAGTCAATATCAGCAAACAGACAAGCTACCGACCGAAGCTTCCTCGTTTATACTGAAGTTATTTCTATTTTATGACGGATGACGATCCATGGATATCTATCATCAGTATTTAGTGATCCTTATCATCAACCCCGTCACGAAGTTTATTCTGGATTATAAATCGCGAGTATTTGCCTCACGGATACCAACACAATAGCTGGACGTAAATCATATCGATGAAATACAGGTGTTTTGCGGATGCTTTCTTTTATTCTATTCGCATCGAGCATGGACCACCACTTTGAGCCCGTATTGGGATGGGCAAAGACGTGTTTCATAGAAGAAGATGGCCAGAAGTATAATCCTTTATCTGCAATTGAGAAAGAAATCAGAAAGGAAAGTCATGATCAAAAAGGTCCAAAGAATCGATTGATACGCTCCAGTATGGAAAGATTTTGCGTAAAATATTCATCGTGCAAAGAGAAAGAGAAGAGGAAGAAGACACGGGCAAGGATAACCGATTGTCGAACAGAGATGCTTGTAATTTCCCGTGAGACAGACTACCGTAAAGGCATAAGATGCGAATAAAACAAGATAATTAGTCGTTATTCTTTCGAGCAATGAATACGTACGAACCTCAAGATTAACGAATACGCTGTTGCGTATATAAGCAAGATCGATACCGCAGAGCCCCATCAGCAGATGGAGCAATACCACCCCGCTTTCTCAAGCCTCCCTTGAAGACTCGAAAAAACGAACCCGGGGAGCAATCAACCTGTAGTAAGGTGTCAGTGAAATCCGTAAAACCAAAGCATCCGAAATATATACGGATACTTACTTTTTTCTCTTTGGCAATGCATGCTGACGGGCAGCTATGCCGCCCAGTATATAAGCACAAGATCGAGGTTGGGGTAGACGGTAGAATCCATCAAAGGCTGGATTACCACCATCCCGCTTTCTCAGATCTCTGAAAGATCCCAGAAAGCGAACTCGGGAAACCACCAATCTATAGTAAGGCGTCAGTGAAATCCGTAACATAAAACGTAGGCAATATATAAAGGATACCTACGTTTGCATCTCTGGGAATGTCCATTACCCTAACGAGGTGTTCGTCAGTATATAGCCAAAAAGCAACGACTAACGCGTTGTACACTTATCTTGATCCCGTACTCGATGTATTCAATACCTAGTAAACAGAGACAATGAGACATGCTATATAAAGTTCTTTGAAGGACTCATACAAAGTACTTAGCTGGTTCACATTCCAAGTTCTTGATTTGAAAAGAGAACAGAAAGCTTGCTCCAACTCCAAAGATGCCCCTGAGCCGTGGATCTAAAAAGAAAAAAATAGATGAGTACAATACACGCCCTACGGGAAGAGAAACAGGTGAGCATCCTTTCACGCGTACAGACACACAAAAGGAAAAATGTTCCCGTGCCAAAATTGGACCGTGCGTCAGAGGGACCCCTCCGCCAATCCACCACCGAACCAAAGGACTTCATCCACCAATAACCCTTCCCGGGATCCTCATTTTTTCCAATTGTTTCCCAGAGCCAAAGAAATACATCAAAAAAGTTTTGCCGCCTTTTTTTTGTCGATAATTTGGAAAAAAGAGAGGCCCACCGCTCTCCATGCAGTGAGGGAACGCTGGGCCAAAAGCGACAGGTCTGCAAAAAACGAAGATCCCAGAAAACGAAAAAAGGGACCTGCTGCGGCTCTTGTAACCCACCCATGAAGGGTGATTTCCCACCGCCCAACCACGCCATTTTGGCTGACGCCGCCATCTTTTCTTCTTTTCTTTTTTCTTCTCTTAGAGAAGAATTAAATTAGTATCGATGACTACGGAATCAATGTTCAGTATACTTACTCTTTTTTCTTTTTGTCATCATAGCGCCGGCGCTGACTTCTTTTTTTCCTAACACAATGTTACCATTAGCCTGACGTCATTTACATAAATATGTTGTCAAATTCACTCGCTTTTCTATTTTTGGCATAGCAGCGCCGGCGCCTTGCATATTTCTTTATTTTTCTTTGCCATGACGTCTCTTGAATTTTGATGGAAGTGGAAAAGACGGCGGAAAACCGCTTCTGGTGATGTTGTGGTCGGCAGCCTTGAGTGCCGCTCTCAAACAGTGGATAAAAAAGTGAAATGGATTAATAATGTGTTTATGCTTTAGACACACGATGTACGTACCGTTGTAAACAGGCGTACCGGCGTCCAAATGCAAATTCCATGGACTAGCACTCAGTTTGCTTCGATTCGTCGGCAGCACCTCAGGCGCAAGACGACTTGATGTTTGTTGCGTGGGTGACCTGAGGTGCTGAACGGCGAATTGTTGTAGACATTCGCGGTGAATACGGACGGAGCAGGTACTGCAAGCATGACGAAGAGCTACCGGATATGTAACACCTCAGGCCGGCTCGGCAGATGATTGTTCAGAGGGGCCTGAGATGCTGATTCCCAGAGCGGCGATGGCCCTAGGTACGAGAGTCCATGTAGTACAGTCCTGGCTTTTCCCGATACAACAACCCAAGTGTTCAAGTAAATCGTGATCTTCTTGGGCGGAAGAATGGTATCTTGATTCTCCAATGTCATTGGGCCTGTCCAATTGTTGGATACATTCTGTCTCTGTTGTATCTTGGTTTGGAGGTAAATGTTTCGTAGGCGGCTTGCAGTCCTGGAATAAGCATACTCGGTACGAATGCGACCTCCAGTTTGACACCATATCGCTTCCCGTGTAACCTTGCAGGTCCTTTTTGGATAATTGTGGATCATACCAAGCCGCTTTTGACGAAAAATCGTGGTCCATAAATTCTTGGTTCACGTCAAGATGAATTTCCTCTTACTGGTCTACGGCTCGAATTGCAGAATTCTTTTGTTTGGCGATTCGCGAGGAGTCTCGTCGCCAATGGTGTCAGCAGTAGGCAAATGATGCAGATCCTCGACAAAGCAGGGTTGTCAATGGATAGCTGCAATTGTTGAATAGCTTAATCCATGACAACTGGATTAGTCGTGCGGACTCATTTGAGAGGAATAAAGGGAGGAGGCATGCTGGAGAGGTTGGGCGAGATTGTTGCACAATGAGTTTCTTGCCGATAATGTGGATTACTAGAGAAGCGCGACATGAGTTTAATAGCGGGGATTTCACGCACTGTTTTCTGACGCACCTGGTCTGTTTTGTAAAGCGTACTGCCGCAAGAGATGCTAGGAGTTAAGGCGCTGTTACGGGTGACTGAGACCTTGCTATGAACGAGTTCGTGACAGTCTTATAGTGGTGCAGAGAGAACACAGGCCACTGATAATAAAGGGCTACGAGAGGCATGCTTTTCGTGTCGGTTTTGGAAAATGGTGCATAAAAATAGTGTGGATGACCGAGGACAGTGGATATTTCGCGCGAGCACAATATCATTTTCGCAAATTCCTACCAGAACGCTGAATCAGCTCGAGTATCAAGATATATCGCGTTTGAAACTTACCATGACTGGCGCATGTCTTTTACGGCAATGCACAAGCTTTTGATAGTTATCGTCGTGACACCTCAGGCGCTATTTTCCAGTTGCTGTTACGGGCCCTGAGGTACTAATCTTCCAGGGTGTCGCTCGGGCTTGTAAAGATCTTATCTTGGAATGGAAAGAGCAGGTAAATCGAGCGTGCGACTTGTTGTAATACTGTCCCAAATAAACGCCACCAGGGGGGGTTCGAAGAGTCACGGAAGATTTTGCTTCGAGCATGAAGGCAATGGTAACTCGGCAACTTTTTGTCCCAAACTCGGATCCACATTACTGTACTCCTGTCGGCGCTTTGCGCTTCCCAGTTGTAGCATATATTCTTTTTCCGTTGTAGCATTGACTGCAAAGTTTTCGTGTACGTTCTTGATAGGCGCTTGCAGTCTTGAAATAAGCAAACTTATCCCCAAAAATGAGTGTAACCAGTACGAGACCATCTAAAACTCATGGCCGCTGGTTTAATACTGTGGATCTTTCGGATAGTCAAGAATGATTTCGTCGCCGGGACAAATCATATTTGAAATGTCCATGTCGCTCGCCGGTAACTTTTTTGGTACGGTCAAGCTGTATATGGTTCAAGTGGACGCGTGTTTGGACAGCAGAGTTGCTTGCACGTTGATTGGTAAAATATCTCGGAGGCTTCGTCATCGAGTTGATAGCATGAAAGGGACAAGAACATACTGCACGGACGATGCGATCCATAGTTCGAATAACAAAAGAAACGAAAGTTGGAATGCAAGTTTGGATTCGTCTAGAGCAAGGCAGGATTCGCAAATGAATGACGCAAAATTGGGATAGCTAGAAACTTGGCTCCATAAATCTAGAGGACCTGTCGAGGAGATAAGGGCACCAACATATCAGTATGGGATTATACGGCATTGTTAGAAGACAACTTGGTGGTGTCAAGCGGCGTCAACGTAAAACGTGCCTATAGAAACAAAACCAAATTAATATTATGACATGTTTTTGAACGCTGTTTTGCGACTTACTCGGTGTACTTTGTCAAAGAACAACGAGACACCTTTTGGGATTTTGTTGTGGCGATTACGAGGTCCTCGTCGCCGTGACTTTTTCAGGAACAACCCGCGTCCCGGTATCGCAACCCTCATACAGGAGGATATCAATCCACATGTACCACTGGTTGGAATAGACCATGGGTTGACAACAAAGTTTGGAGCAAGACCGTCCGTTGGCAAACGCCACTCGTTGGAGACAGACCATGGATTAATCACGGACAGAAACTGGAGACAAACCGCATATTGAAGATAGAACTGCAACTGCAGGGGAACCATAGACTGGGATAGACTGTCGTTTCGTCACGGAGCAGCGATTGGAGAAAGAGCGGCTGTTGGAGATAGCGCAACGATTGGAGCCAGAGCAGATAATTGGACATAAACCAGAGATTGGAGGCCGGTTAGTGATCGAGGGCCGATCACTGTTTGCAGACAGAATCGTAGTTTAGACAGATGATTCCAGGAAGGCGTTCCGTGTTAGTTTTCATACCAGCGAGGGACTTGCGTCAACACGTTTCTATCTTTGCTAGTCGCTAACAGAGTGGTGCATCAGTCCAAGCGGACAAAATACCAAGCCTCTCGCCATATCAATATTTTGTCAAGCGTGCACGACACAAAAGTTTCCGATGACATGGAAGGACGACTCAGGGACAACACTATTTCCTAGGATATGCCGCCGATTTCTGTTTAGTTCCGTAGAGAAGAAGAGACTCGTGGTGTCTCTTCACGAAAGGTGCCGTGGCATAACATATGAGAGAAGGAAGAGAGCGTAGATGAAATAGGGAGGCACATGGAAATAAATTCCTCTCTTGTCCCTTCCCGGCCAAAAATACCAGCCATTATCAAAATTCTGAAGCACCAGATAGCTAGTGCCGACAAGAAAAGAAAATAAAACCGCCATTCAAGGGACACTGCGTATACGCACACACCATCCTCATTCGCTAAAGAAGAGGAATCCTAATGCAATATTAACAAGTCGAGGCAGGATTTCCCATCAGCGCCTATATCCTTAGCTTAAATGTCTTGAACGGATGCATGCCGAGCTGCTGAGTAACACTTATGTCAGGGACAAGATTAAGCAAGAACGTGGTGTCTTTGAAGAAGTTATGGTTTCAGTCGCTTTATGTCATGAGAGAAATGCCTCTTTTATTTAGGGGTCTCGTCCGAATGGCGCCAGTCTTGTGCACTGACGGGCTTGCGCAGCGCCTAATATCCTATTTTGTCATAGTCTTCTTTTCGCGCATGTTAGGTCAGATACTTCTTGATAGGCATAAGAATGCCATCAAAAAGCTTAAACCAGCTAAATCGTTTATAGATAAGCATAAACTGTCAATTGACGAGCTCCAAAGCAAGTGGGCTTCAAGGCGAATAGACCCTGGTCTCCTAGAAGCTGACAAGTACTTCAAGAAACTTGGCTTTTTTATCAGCCAAGGTACATTTAAATGACTATTATCCACATCATTCACTATTAGTTATCTGAAAGATGCCTGTAGCTCTGAAGCTCAGGAAAAGGTAGCCGATCAACCGAGAAAACCAACATCGAGAGAATTATGCCATATCATTTTTATTGAATGACTTCATGACAAGTATTTTACTTCTTATTTTATGCCTCGTTACCATATGTTTTTTTATTGCATGCTTTTATGCCGTGCCCCTTCTATTTTATACCCTCTAATGTTTATGCAGAACTTACTCTTGATCTAATTCTATGCTCTTGATTATTTCTGTCCCATCTCCGTTTTAGCGTAATTATATCGCTATACGCATATCGGTCGTTCAATTGTCATGATCTCTTTTCTAATAAAAAGATTCAACACTAAGCTAAGCTTGATCCTGTCTGGAAGAGCTAGCTTCCTCCTGATCTTTAAAAAAAATTACCTCCCGGGGGGAGCCAGCATCTCATGTACACGCTGCCTAACCCAGACAAACTCAAATGTCCCATTCTGAAGCTTCGGGACGATTGCTTTGCGTACATTGGCCGGTATGTTGACGAAGTCTACATCGGCCGGACAAGACGTACGAGCAGGAACGAGACCAACACTACCAGTCTTCATCCGTTTCCGGATTTCGTCCCAACTTTGCCTTCATGTTCAAGCTGGCCAGCTTCGCATCTGATAATTATATCCGGGAAGTAAGAAACAGCATACGAGCTTTCCAAAGATAGCATGCACCTATTGTATCAGGCCAGCATCTTCGTCCGAATGAAGGCCGTCTCTTCGCCATGGCTCGTCGACACTTGCTATGCGATTATTATGCTATAAGCACTACGTTTTAAGCTCTTGATGTGGCTTCCATTTACCACCCCGTCCCGGCGATGAGCTAGGCAGGCTCAACTGCTGGCTCGCTGTGGCAGGTTGCGCTTCGACCCAAGAGGGTGTGGCCTCGCGGTCTACGAAAGTTTCGCTCAAAGGAAAGTCCTAACAAAAGCCGATGATGTTACTACCTCTTATCAGTTTGAGCATGTTACCTCGAAATGTTTCCACAAAATGGTTGTTGACGACCACCGAGTATGCGTGCTCTGATGACATTGTTTCAACCGAATCACATGGAATGCGCGTACCCGACAAAGCAATAGGCAATGGTTCACACCTTGCGCCTTTCATGTGCGTCACTATGAAATAGTCAGTGACGCACTCGGCGCCCAAATCGAAAAGAGCCACTGGTCGTCAAGTGCGCGAAGCTGGAGTAGAGCTTCCTCCAGAGCTTCTCAGCCTCGTGCTTGCTGCCTTTGTCCGGGAACCAGCTCTGCTTGCCAGCTCCTTTTCTGACCTTTAGCGGTACGCCTCAGAAGCATCTTTATCGAACTGGCCGGTCTTACTATTGCCTACATTTGGGATAATAGTAGCAGAACGTTTAGAGAAATCCTAATTTCAAGAGCTGCCAGAATACCTTGCGTATTCCTGTCCTGGCAGACAGCCCATCTTGATCATGCATGACCGCCTTGATTTCATCAAATTCACAGTCTAATTTCTTTAGCCATGTCTTTGAGCTCCCTGTTATGCCTCTCGCGCAGTGCAAAGATACGATGAAGCTTAGGTGAGCCGAATTTAGGATGCACTGTGGTGGTAATGGCAGCAAATAACGGTCTTTTTTTTTTTGTTAGGCTGGAGTAAAGCCGCCCAGGAGAAAGCAAATAACGGTCTATTCAGGCTTTTCGAGCCACGACTTTCGGAGTTGCGTGCCCTCTTATGCAATGCTTGAAATTCAAATCCCGGCGCCAAAAGCTATAAAAGACGAGCTTGATCGGCTGGTTTTTTTTTTCCAATTCATTCTTTCCGCTCTCACAGGTTACGTGTTGGGAATGCAAGCAACTCTCTTGTCCGCGGCGCTATCGGTACCTGGGCGGCCTGGCCCAGTGTCTAGAACCAACTGCGCAACCCCCGTGCCAAGAAGAATTGCTACAAGTTCTACCAGGGGAAGCTTCCCACAAATACAAGAGCCCTGAGCATGAAAGATCATCGAATCCTTTCTGCTCTCGATTCGACTTGTTGGCTGTCATGCAAGCAAAACCTGTCCACGGGCTATTGGAACCTGGGCGGGCCTGACCCCGCTGTCTAGGAATCGACTGCGCACCCCCTGTGTCCAGCCACTTTGCCCAAGTTCGTCAGGGAAGCTGTCGTAAACCATGCAAGTTGACCGAGAGACAAAGGAACACCAATTAAAAAAAGAAAGAAAATGATAAAGCATCGTAATAAAGAATATCGATTAGTTAGTCAGTATGTGCATGCAACTGTTGCGTGTACTCGTTACGTACGTTTGGCGCACATTGCAAGGCACAATAAGGAGGACAAACGCCAAGCGGTCGCTTGATCACAGCGCTCAGTGTCATGTCCCGATCTTTGGATTTCGGTTTGATCTGACCGATCCCTTCCTTGGACAATGTTCATGCCGCTGCGATGGTCAACATTTACAGCAGCAAAGCAAAAAGAAGAAGAGGAGCACAGGTGTCTATTTTCTGGCCCAATACGTTCGATATTTTATTCTACAATGGTATCTTGTAGAAAAGCTCTCATTTTTAGAATAATAATGGTCTAGGGTCAAGGTAAATAAATCACAATGGCGTGCGTATAAGCTATTGTGTTTACGTTAGACAAAGGGCAATCCGTCTCGTGGAATTCCACAAACATCGCATTTATTTGTTGATCTTGCAACTTGTTTATTACGAATATTTCCTCACTCTTCCACCACGAACGCCCCGATCTTTCAACTAGTCGACCTATTAATTACTTACTTTAAGCTCGCACTCTGATGAGGCAATTTTGGTGGGACTGTCGCTCAAAAGAAAGACGTCTTACGTGTAGTCGTGCACGTTCTGGAGGCCA
>JSYX01000482.1:0-20088 GCA_000787465.1 Thermomucor indicae-seudaticae
CTGCTTGCCGCAAATCATAAGGACAAATCCAGTAGTTCAGATCGCAAAGAGAGATGGCAAGTGATTTTGTAGACAAAAGTCCGATCTTTTCGATAATTGACCTTATGGGAATTAGCCAAACAACAAGAAGCATACATTAAAGAACATTAAGAAGAGAGACCAAATTCATCCTTACTCTCGGAAAGCACAACAACTGGTTCGTGTTCAGTTAAGGAAACAGAAGCAGGAACGAGCCAAACGGAGCCAGTCAAACAATCCAAAAGGTAGTACCAGGAGGAAGCTTCGTTGAGCCTTGCGTTAAGTTGCATTTGCGTAGTCGAGCGGTGGCTGTGGTTCCGCTTTGCCCTAGACGACTCTTTACCCTGCGCTTCGAAAAAGCTTGTACACGAACTTATCGACATGTAAGGATTGAGTTGAGCCGAGAATAATCGCAACAGAAACTCATGCTTGGTTGAAAATAGGTATATTAAACGAAACGACGAAGAAATCGAAAAGCTTGAAAAGCAGCGGCATAAGAGGGCACACAGCGTCAAATCACCACGGCAAGATCTATTGACAGCTTTAAAAGCATCGGAAGAGAACGAATATGTTTCAGGGTTCGGTACGGCGTGGCATTCTGATATCCAAGAGAGTGAATAATCAGTTAACTGTGGGTGCAGAGATTCCCGAGCTGACGGATAGGGAAGTAGTCAAGTTATTACGAGCCTGGGATGGTGATGCAAACGGGATGCCCCTCATCAAAAAGGCCATGTATTACAAGGCTGATGCGGCAAAAGCCTCGGAGGAGGAGGAGGATTATAGTATGGCAACGGATCAGAGTCCTGCAAGTACTAACGGTGACGCCGCTGAGATGGATACCAACTAATCATCTTGTCTCTTTCTGTGAGATATACATGCATCATCATCATCATCTCTCGTAAATGTTGTACATTGACATATATCAGACATGCATAAGCTGCTACATAATGCAAGATTCGGACGTTTTGGCAAAGGCTTCAAAACTGTGTATGTCACTTGACGTTGATTGACGCCAAATTTTGCTCCAAGCAATTTAATTTGGCGTGCATAAGACCGTGCTTTCCAGAGGAGGGTATATATTTACGCACGTCACTCGGGGAAACAGCACTGTGGCATGGACATGCGCCATATGGTGGTACCCAAAAGATGATGGGATCTAGAAAATGGGCGTTGGAGAAACCAATGGGAATATTGCAAGCCTAATCGATATTTTCCCGAAATCTTTTTGCGCTAACTGGATTATTAAACAGGTCAAAGATTGCTTGTTTTTTCCATGTGAAGCACCCAGTCTCACCGGGAATGCTGTCAACGCACAATCGCTGACCATTACATAAAACTTGCAACGGTACATTAGACACTGATGATAAGGGAATGAATTGAGACGCTATTTTGCAAAGAGATTGAACAATCAGTGGTGGCAATGCAGTTTGAATTGGAAATTCCGTGCCGAAACTAAGATTATCAAATGTTTGACGTGTCTCGGTACGAAAAGTCAAAGCAGATTGATATCGAAGATCGTTTCTTCGATAATGCAGCAAATTGAAGTATGCTTTGAGAGCTCGGACGTACGGTTGACTGGCATAAAGGCTCTTCTCCTAGTTGAATTTGTATTGGTCCGCCAACCATCCCGCGAGGGGAAATACCCTGTTTGACATAGCGAGCATCGCGTGCGTGCGCGCGCGGCGCGCGGGGCAATTGTTCCTTCAAGCATTTACGATGTGCCCTGGAACGCCTATTTTCAAGGTTTATCCAGGCAACAATTACACACCGAATCTTCCGTGTAGAAAGCTATTGTAATTATCGTACGCCCCATTCTGCCCTGCGCGAATTTTGGGTGTCAAACCCCCCCTTCAGTGTAAAGCAAAAGATGAGTCTCGAGTCCATCTCTTCTCCAGGCGCCAAAGGGGGAGGGAAGGGAATCCGTGTAGAAAGAGAGAGAGAGAAGCGATCAGGAATAATCGACCACATGCCCAAGAATGGCAATTCCGAAATCTGTTGATGAGCATGAGCGCCCGCCCCCCTCTCATCTTGAACACTCCGTTACGCCCTCATCATTTTCTGTACTGTAGCTTGCATTTGTGGACCTAGTAGTTCACTAATGCATGTCGATGATGTTTCCTCTCCGTAATACATGGAACTCGTTCCCTGTTTCTTATAACAGCGCCATCCAGCTTTCTTCAGCTTCAGAATAAGATCCGGGAACGTCGCACGATGTTTTTTCCCTCTCGTGTAACACGCATGCCTCGTGTTCCCTCTTTTATAGTCGGAAACGTGCCCATCATCGCAAAGGGCACATGCAGAGTCAAGGCCAGATTTTCTCTCTCTTTAACATTAACGTTATATGATAAATACGAGGAAAAACCAAGTTATGATTCGAACATCTTGCTTTAAGAGAGACATTGGCAGAATATGCTTGAAAAAGATGTACCAAGCTCCCTTCCCTGTCCCGTATGAAACAAAGTCGGGACTACATATCGGCGACGGGATCGGTGCCTTCTGGCGACCGAGATCGGGGAGGGGCGAGGGGACAGGAGGTTCGTTACAAGGGGAAACATTGGTAATACATACGACAAAGAAATATTCATATATAAGGATGGCGTTCCATGCTTTTCTTACTCATTCATCCCATATACCCTGTCTCTCATGTCGATACCACTCACAAAGGAAAACCTTGCACGCGTCGCATCCGATGATGAAGGCTCCTCACTACTCATGGAGCGTTATTACCAAGGATCTCCACGGTCCAAAAGCATTATGTCGACAACAACAACCACAGATACCGTGATGCCGTCGCCAAGACTCTTGCCCTTCCCATATCATAACGATTCCACCTTTTTACCAACCGCTGAACATCATCATCGGTGTTCTTCGCCGTATCAATCTTGGGCTGTTGCTGCTTCTACCCGACGTGCTAGCAGCGTCAGTGCCGAATGTCCTCCACCTCGTCGGCCCAGCCTAGCATCACCTCGACGCCAGACCAGTTCACCTCATCCGCTATCTTTCCAGCAACGTCATCGTATGTCCAGAAAACAGAAATCTGATTCAAAACGGAACTGGCTACGCCGACTCTGGAAGTTGTTCACTCTGCGAAAACGGAAATCCGTCTCTATGGAAAGATCACCTGTATGGTACACCCAATTCAAAGCCAACCCTCCACCTCCTCCCGGCCTGGCAACAGCCATCGCCGCTTAGAAAGAATTGCCTCCATACCATGTAACTTTACCATCCAATCCACATCATTGTACATTTCGTTTATGCATATGTATGACTTGTTACCAATAGTGATCTATATACTTATCTCCCCTTCCCGTTTCATGTTAGCTTTATAGATTCATCCAATAAATTCTAAAGCCATTGTCTTGATTTTTATGCTCTCCATCCATGTCTGTGTTCAAAGCCAACTTGGCTGTGCCGATCCCTCGAGCGCTTTGTGATACTGATAATTTCGGTAATATTGATGGCTTGTGCGGCCACGAGCACAGAGCTGAGCACGCATCGAATCAAGGCTATTTGCCTGTATCACCCTCAGGATCATTTAACTTCATTAAACGTATCTTTATTAAAGCTGTGGACAGCGAGCAGGACGATTAATTGCGCCATTACATTGTTCAGCCAAGTCGCATGTTGCTTTTCGGATAATACTCAGTCTATAGTACTCATATTCACGCACATTACTGGAAATAAATGATTGTAACGATACATTTGTTTGCTGTTTTGATGGACGTTTTATTGGAATCATCGCATGATGCAATTTTTCTAGTTCCACATGAGATACTGTCGGTTGAAATAATGGTAAGCATCCATTCCGTATTACTCTTCCAACATCAACCTTACCTTTGGTGTACTGGAAAACTTTTGGTAACCTTTGATGACTTTGTTGACTGCTTCCAAAAAGTCTTTTTCGGTTGCAACCTGTGTCTTGGGGTCAGTTTTCATGCACGATGGCAATTGAGCTAATTGATATACCTTTCTTCGTGCACGGATAGCAAACATACCCGCTTCCGTGCAGACACTCCTTAGTTCAGCACCCGTTGCATTGGGACATAATCGTGCAATAAGTTCATAGCGGATATCACGCTCAACGCTCATACTCTTGGCGTGAATTCTAAGAATATGCGCGCGTCCCTATTTCCAAATGGGCTTCCTTAATTTCCTGTTCTGGTTATTATCAAAGAATCGTACGCACCTCCAGATCTGGCAGACCAAATTCGACACGTCTGTCCAATCGACCGGGCCGAAGAAGGGCAGGGTCCAGTGTGTCAGGCCGGTTAGTTGCCATAAGCACCTTGATATTTCCACGAGGATCGAAACCGTCAAGCTGATTGATAAGCTCCAACATTGTACGCTGAACTTCGTTATCACCACCAGCCCCATCGTCGAAACGCGCACCACCAATAGCATCGACTTCATCAAAAAAAATAATGCATGCTTTCTTCGTCCGTGCCATTTCGAACAGTTCTCGGACCATTCGTGCGCCCTCACCCACATATTTCTGAACTAATTCTGATCCGATGACGCGAATGAACGTAGCATCCGTTCTGTTGGCTACGGCTCGAGCGCATAGCGTTTTGCCAGTTCCCGGAGGGCCATAAAGCAACACTCCTTTTGGTGGGTCAATACCCAGATTGACGAAACGCTCGGGTTGAAGAAGCGGCGTTTCCACGACTTCCCGCAATCGTTCAATTTGTTCTTTGCAACCGCCTACATCACTGTATGTCACGTCGGGCTTCTCTTCAACTTGCATCATTGTTACTGATGGGTCGATTTTCGGAGGTAGTGGGATTTGAATTTGGTATTTCGTACGGTCAACGCTTTGTATAGTCGTTAGTCTCAAAATATACCCAAAAATACCCATCGATATGTACCCAACCCGCATGCCTTCTTCGATATCTGTCGGTGACACGTGCCGAACCAGCTCTACAACAAATTTGGCAATTTGCTTGACATTGATAACATATTTTGGATCTTCGTTTGGTCCACCTTGAATGATCTTGGTACAGCGAGCCACCTATACCATCAAGAAAATACGAGATTTAAGCATAGGCATACAGTTAATATCGTCAAACTATATTCGGACCTGCAGTGGCTGTTCTTCTTGCATTCGTTGTTTATCGGCTGGAATATCCCACAGATTGGGTGCTGCTAAACCAGTGTCGGATTCCTTGACGCCTAGCAAAATCTGCATTAGCAACAGCATGACTCCATTGGCAACACCAACAAAGCTTACCAATCTTCTCATTTACACGCTTTTGTATGTCTTTGATGTCTTGCTCTAGCATTTTAAGCTCCTTTGCGTACGGACCTTGGCCCTACATCAGCAGTTTCAAGTTAGCCATCGTTTTCCTGGAGACTAGCACTCAACTTACATAGGTTTTCAGGAGTTTGATATCGCCCTCATCCAAAGCTACAACAATGTAATGGTTGGCAACTGCATTGAATCCCTTCCATTCGGGCACATACCGACTATCTTTTCGTCTTTGTCCTGGTCTTCGATGGGCTTGTCGTCTAGTATACGGATGGTAAAACGTCAACGGGGCTGAAAGACAAAACGGCTCCTCAGAACATACATTTTTCCCAGTCTTCTTTTGGAGGCATAATGTGTATAATCGAGTTGATTGTAAGTAAAGAAGATCGAAGAATTACGTGTCGTGTTGGAACGTCATCCAACCAGCCAACCAGAAGAGGTAACTGAGTTCAAAGACGTCGTAGCGGGGACCTAAATGCGACAGCGGCAGCAGAAGCCACTCTGACCTGGGCAAAGAAAACAGTTTCTTTTCAAGCAAGCAATGTCCAAAAGCATCAAGGCCCTGAGTTTAAAGGGCAAACAGGACTGGGAAACCTCCCTATTTTGCTTTTCCCGAAACGTTCGTAACAACATTTTGTGGGAAAAGGATGGAGCAGCCAAGACCGCACTTCGACACTTTTTTCAGAACCAGTTAACCTCGACACCACATATTCGCCATTCGCCTGCCCGCGTCGCCATTCAAATGTATTACTATGCCGATCCCAACATTGGTTCACTGGAAAGCTTTAAACTGGAGCCACTGGAGAACCTGTTGAGAACGCTTTATCCCAACAAGTTTGTCGATTTGCGCGTCGTTCGCTTGCACTACCCTTATATGAATGCCGAGATCCTTGCGCAGTACCTGACTCACAATGCAAATACCAAACGTGCAGGATGGCCTTCTATCGGACGGCGGTGTCTTAAGGGTGTCCCGATTGTGAAGGCGCCATTGCCACACGATATGCCGTTTGCTACACAGTGGAACAGCTTATTACCGCATGTCAACAACAGCCAGCTGACGTCTGCCATCCAGGGCATCAAGTTTCAAGTAACGGGACGACTTGGACGGACAAAGGGTGGTCGTGCGTCATCGACTCGTGGAGGTTTAGGCACGTTCCGGTTCACGAGCCATCGGTCCCTCGTAGATGTTGGCCGTCATACGTTCTCTAACAAGAACGGCAGTATCACTGTCAAGGTCTGGATCTCGACTGCATTATTTGGTGTACAGGCTCTGGCAAAACGCCTCGCACAAAAGTCTGCCACTCCGGCCAAACTATAGATCAATAAATTTCGTACATAGAATGCCTCTTTGGGACTTGTCATGGAAGTTTGTCGCCTGAACTTGCTTGAACTGTTGGAGGAGCAACAACACTGTACAGCATATTGTGCACAGGTTCGTCCAGGCTATTGGGCCTGATACAAAGATCAGTTTTATTATTGTGTTTCCCCTCCATCGTTTTGATTACACACAGAGTCGCCAATTGATTGTCAAATAGTACAGCAGACCGAGATATATATGCAGTCGTAAAAAAAGTTGATTATAATTGGCTCGGCATAACAATATGGCCTTTTTGGTAACGTAATGCGTTTGGGTACAGCTGTCCATGCCAAGACAAGTGCGGTTCTGTCACAGTATGCGATAAATGAGTATTGCGGTGCTACGGAAAGTTGCAGAGGTGTACGTACAAGGGTGGGTGTTGTGTACATGAGAGCAGTAATTGAGAGATCTTTGTCTGTGCGTTTGCGGGTGTGATTTTCCAGGATAAGAGCTTATAAGGGGCTAGAGTTTGTATTCTGATGGAGGTCCAATAATGTTGCAAAGTTAATGCTCAACCAGTCCAGCTGTTGAACAAGAGTGACGTGTCGTGGTTGATGCCATTCATGCTCCTCAAATGCGTTCTGTATAAACCTGCAACCCGCATGCAACATTTTCATTAACCGGGATATGTAACCCAACCCAGCGTGCGCGCCTTACCATTTTAGTTCGTTCGAGATATTAGGGTTCTGCAGACGGATACTGCATGGTGAATCCGGATAATCAAGGGGAATAACAAGATGCAAATGTAATTCTGATAAATCTCCTACATAGTATGCTAAAGGCAAAAAGATTTCCACAAGAGTGTAGGAATCGTTCACGCTTCAGAGGCAAGGTCAGTCGTGCAACGTCGAGCAAAAAAATAGGCGTCCTGTACCTTGTCCGGAGATAATGGACGTCATAAATTTTTTGGAGCTGATCGAGTTCAAGATCTCGTATTGCTTTCTGTAACGAGTGCGAATCTGTGGTGCTACCAGCAATGTGTTGAGGAGAAAATGCCCCTGGAGAATCGTCGATCGCGTCGCCAAAGAGGACGGCATGCGCGGAATTGTCCGGTTCGCCCTCGAGAGGCAAAATGTGTGCAAATGAGCAACTCTGGCCCGCTCTACAAATCCCCTGTGCAAAGAAACGACATGCGGTTGGGAATCGTTTCTGTGAATGTGAATTGGTGTACATTGAAGAGGAAAAAAGTGGAACAAAGTGCCACTAAGATTTTGGCCCCCACCCCTTTGCGGGCTTTCTTCCTGGTGGTTGCACAATTCGCGCGCTTACTTTATATCAATCAGTCTGCTACACTTGTTGGGCTCTTCGGGCTTGTCGCTTTCTTTTCGCTTCAGTCCAGCACCCCCCACCCACACTGTCTTACTGACACTTTGGCTGCTCCTTTCACTTTCTTTTTTCTTGTACTCGACCCCTTCTGCCAGCATCATCCACCTTGCTGATGGAGAATGATCATATGAATCTGGAGCATCAGACTGCTCCTGAGAGCACCCGTGGTCTCTTTGACCCGCCTTACCAGGAGGTAAACAACTGTGAATGTTGCTAGTCATCTCAAGTGAAAGCGTTATTGAGGAAACGAGATAAAACCTTTGATCGGACTTTAGGCCTCTCCGCCTGTAAACCATCCTACCGTACCACGCGCAGATAAACGAAGATCCTTCCATGCATACGGCTCAGCGACAGTCGCTGAAGCAAACAATCATCCTGCGATCCAGAAGGACGCCTTTGGACGAGGTCACCAACGTTCCCGCTCAGCTGTTATGCTGACGAACCAGAACGCAAATCGAAATTTTGGGTTGCAGACGCTTACTGAAGAAGGAGGGGACGGCCAGAGTGCCGAAGCGCCCTTGATGACCGTAGACTCATTGCAGGATATGATTAACACTTTGAAATCGCTGCCACCTGTAACACTCAAGGAGTCTGGGCCTTCTAGTAACCGAAACAGCGCGAGTTCGCTAGCCATGCCGCGCAAGCATCGATCTGTATCTCTGTCTATGAACGGCTACGGTCCTGACGCTATGCAGAATATGGTGCAAAGTGCCGTCCAAGAGCTTCGTAACATACCAAACGATAAGAATGCCCGACGAAGAAGTCGCCGAGCCAGCAGTATGAATAGCAGCTTTGAGGCCTCAGCTGCTTTCCGTGACGCTGCCTTGGCGGAGGCTGAGGCTAAGTTGACGGGAACATTAAGCAAGATTGAGAACTTGGATAACGTGCCAAGACGTACCATGCCTAGGCGCCATTCCACCTCCCAACGGTTGTCCTCGACTAGCTTCGGCCATGAAGAACGGGGTCCCGGTCGACGCCGGTACTCTGAGTCTTCAAGCGGTTTTGACCTCAACTCACTCAACCTGAATGGCAAGAGACTATCTCTCCAACAGTTGCCAGCATTGGCCGAGAACACTGAGGAGTCGGATACGGTCAAAGCCGGCCGACGCTTGACATTCAATAAGCCGCTCGTACTGGAAGATAGCAACAAGAAGATCGGACAAAGTCGTCGCTCTTCACGAAACCTTGACTATGATTGGAGAGCAAGTAAGGGCTCTTTTTTATAACAATTCCACATCTATAGGCAATGCCCATTTATTGTATCTACCGTCGCATTAGGCACTGCTCCTGTCCTGCCTCCTTACTCGCCGCATTCCTCAGCTCAGCAATCCTTCAGCTTGGTGCCCTTTACCCCAACTCGCGTCAGTTTTGCCAAGGACGATGCGAATCCGCACCAGCGCCGTCCTCTTTTCATTGCCCACTTGCCCTTCTCAGCTCTTCCGCCATTGTTTCGCGCACGACAGCTTGTGCGCGGCATTTTGCGCGTCAATAAACGCAATCGCAGCGATGCTTATGTCTCGTGCGAGGACCTGGACGACGATGTTTATGTGTGTGGTTCGCGCGACCGGAACAGGGCTTTAGAAGGCGACGTGGTAGCTGTGCGCTTGGTGGACGTTGACAAAGTGTTGCGGGAAAAGAAGGAAAAGGAGGAGGCCAAGCTCGCTCGCAACGGAGGCCAACCTCGAGTCCGTATGCCCGACGAGGAAGATGAGAATGAGATTATCTTTGGTGGCGACGACGATGTGGATACCGTCAAGCCAAAGTATTGTGGTGTTGTCGTAGCTGTTTTGGAACGAGCACAGAACCAAGTGTTTTCAGGGTAAAATGCTAGTCTGCTCTGTTATGCCGTGCAAGAGTATTCACACGTTTGTCTCAAGCACTCTGACTTTGATGCGACCCAACAATAAGCGCGCGGAAGAAGAAAAAGCTGCGGAGGAAGCTCGTAAAGCGGAAGGAAAGGATGTGCCTATTCGTAAAGAAGCGCCAAGAATTGTGTGGTTCAAGGCGACAGACAAGCGGGTTCCTCTTATTGCCATCCCCATCGAGCAAGCGCCAGCTGACTTTGTGGACAATAACGAGAACTATGCTAACCGACTGTTTGTCGTACGACTTGAGTTCCAAACTTTCAATGACATGACTAGAAAGGTCCCTTTTTTAACCATTACCATTCATTGCAGGGATCTATTAAGCGCTGGCCGATCACATCCTTGCATCCTTTTGGATCTCTTGAACGGGAACTCGGAGTGGTCACTGACATGGATGTCCAGACTATGGCTATTTTGGCAGATAACAATGTGACATCGACCGACTTCTCCGAAGCTGTCAAGTTATGTTTGCCTCCTATACCGAGCGAGCTGCCAAACACAGCAGACCGTCGCGACTATACCGATACCAGAATATTTACCATTGACCCAGCAGGCTCCAAAAGTAAGGACTATCATGTGTTGCTGTAGCTCACATTACTCATTTGTGTCCATAGTTCTTGATGATGCTTTCTCTATCAAAAAGCTTGGAGACGATACCTATGAGGTCGGTGTTCATGTGAGCGATGTTTCGTACTATATCAAGCCACACTCTCCTTTGGACAAGGAAGCACGCGCAAGAGCCGCCAGTGTCAGCCTGGTTCACAAGTTTGTCCCAATGCTGCCAGAGGATCTTACCGAAAAAGTGACAAATCTGGATCCGGGTGTGACAAGGTATACTGCTTACACAGCAAAAAAAGTGATCATTGCCATTTACTTGTTTCATATATAGATTGGCTATTTCGGTCGTGTGGACGATGAGCTCTCAGGGAAAGATACTGGATACGTGGGTTGGTAGAACCATCGTAAAGTAAGTGAAAATAGCCGGCAGTTTTCTTTGCAGGCTAAACCTTACATGTCCGTGGCGTACCAGATCCTGTGCACAACTGACGTACGAAGACGCACAAAAAGTGCTTGACAAACAAAGCTTAAACCATATTGCCGATGAGTCTTTGCGGGTCGGCATAGAGAAGGACATTGAGATGCTTTTTACAATTGCCAACAACAGACGGCAAGAGCGTCTCAGCGAGGGTGATTCAATGACGTTGAAGCGGGATGAACTGGAGCACACGTTTGATCCAGCGCAGCCAGTAGCTCCAATCAGTGTGACAATCAAGACGACAAATGCAGCTACTCTAACCGTTAAAGAGCTTCACTTGATGGCAAACCAAACGGTTGCTCAAAGGATTTCGAGCAAGCTGCCGGATCATGCTTTATTGCGTCGGCAAGCACCACCCACTGGACGCAAAATCGTGAGTAAAGGTCTATAGATAACATGGCAGCACCCGTGCTCATCTTGTCCCCCTTTTTGCAGCGTGAGCTTAAAGAATACGCAGCGCATCATCTCGGCGTGGATCTGGATATCTCAAGCCCAGGCAATATTCAGCATTCAATCGATGCTATTCAAGATCCAACCCTTCGCAAATTGGTGACTGTTCTTGTCCTTAAGACGCTGCATCCGCCCAAATACTTTTGCGCTGGAACCTTTGATATTCTCAAATATTCACACTACGCACTGAACATGCCACTGTTTACCCACTTTACGGCTCCCAGTAGACGCTACGCTGACATTATTGTGCATAGACAATTGGAGGCTGCCTTGAATGGAGGTAAAGAGCAAAGATACCCAATGAAGATATGTACGTTCACTCACATTGGGAATAATTCTACAGAAGAAGACTTCTACCTCGACCGTGACACTATTCAGAAACTGGCTCATCATTGCAACGTCAAGAAAGAAGCAGCCCGCAACGCTCGTGATCAAAGCAGCCTCTTGTTTTTAGCGACGCATTTCTGTGCCAAGCAGCAACCATTTAGCCATAACATTGCCGTTTTCCGGGATGCGATCGTGGTGGCTGTTTTTGACCAGTTTTTCGATGTCATGATACCAGAGTTGAACCTGGAGAAGCGCGTGCACCTTGCACATTTGCCAGTATGGCGGTCAGAGTACGACGGGACCCAAAGAACCTTGACAATGTATTGGAAGAAGAACGTCGCAACGTCAACTGGCAATGGACAGCAAGAATGGCACTTTTTAGATGAAGAAGAGGAAGTGGATGAAGACGCCTTGGTAGCTGAGATGGAGGAAGAAGAAGAAGAAGAGAAACGGTCGCAACTACCGGTCAATGGCAAAGTGTCCTCAGAAACTGAAAAGGGCAGGAGCATAGAACAGAAAACGGAAGATGTGGCAGCGTCTTCAATGCCACCCTCCATGCCTTCAGAACGGCCGGCTGGCCGGCGTGCTTCTGTCCTCCGTGCCCGGTTGTCGGACAGTATGGCGTATAGCATAGAACAAGGCTCGCAGACGATCAAGGCTTTGGATAGAATCAAGGTAGTCGTCATTGTCGATATGATCAAGCCACCGCCAGTCGTTCGTATTTTGGCTGCCAACCCATTCGCATAACAAATATTTGTTAAAGAACTTGTACTTTTTGCTTTTTCTGTCTGTTTGTATCTATATATATCAGTTCACTCTAAAAAACGTCCGAATCCAAGAAATGATTGATCCCGCACTGTGACCAGGACACAGGAACGTGGAATGATTGAGTCATTCCAAAGGTTCAGAAAACGGTTACCTTCTAAACCAAAGTCGTACAGATTTGCTAATTCCCGGGTTTCACTATTCGTCTTTGACCTTACCCATGTGTCCAGTAAGTGATTGCGGTTTCGAGATATACGCCGCCATTGCCAGTTGGCTGGAACAGGCAGACCTGGCCCGATGCTGCCTAGTGAACACGACATGGTGTACCCCGTTTCAGGAAACATTATTTAGTCGGCCAATTATTCGCAACCATAGACGCTGGGTCAAGTTTCGGGATGTGGTTCAGGACGCCAACGATCCAATGCGCAAACAGCTGGGCCACAAAGCCAGGCGTATCGAATTTCTTCAACGAATACGAGTCGATTCCAACTTGCTGGAGACACTCAGTGAAATCTGTCCGAATTTGGAGTCCCTGGAGTTTCATCCATCGAACTGGAGGTACATCAATAACCGGCCAGAGGTCCTTCGCCGCTGGCCTAAGATAAACCTACCGCAGTGGGTCCATACTTCTCCAGCAAAGGTGGTACTGCCCCACGGACATGTGACTCAGTTGCTTTGTCGGGGAGCGACGGTAACCGTGGTGGATGAGATTGTGGCATCGTTACCGCATTTAGAAGTACTTATGCTTCAGGGTCCTGGGCGAGTGGACGTTGGGGACCTTTTACCGATGCTTCACAGGCGTTGTCCTCGTCTGAGCCGCCTGTGCTTTGACAATATGACGCTCGATATCAGCAACGACGGCCAGAAGCCAGAGTCACAAGTGAACTCGATGCGCGACCTCTCTGTGTTGAACGTTGACGTGGAAAAGCCGGCTGCCTTGCAGTTTGTTGCGGAACATTATCCACGATTGCGAAACGTAACCCTGTCTGTCCGATGGTTTGTTCGAGAAAACCAGCAGAATTTGCGTCGACTCGCACACAGGGCGACTGTCGCTTTCAGTAACTGCAGCGACTGTATTGAAAGTTTTGAACTTTGTTACGTGACCGCACATCTCGCGCCGCCGCCTTTATTTTACTTGTCAATGAGAAATGAGTCCCAATTAAGGGTACTCCAGCTCCGTCAATTTGCTCTTTCAGTGTCCGTTTTTTTCAGCATTGTTTCGCGACCGTTCCCAATGCTCGAAGAGTTGGACCTCACGGCAGATTGGACTTATATCGGGTATGCAAGACATATGACAACTCTGTACAGAAGCTACGGCGGGAGACTCAAGCGGCTGCGTTTGCATCAGCAATCACTGGAAACGCACGAATACAGTAGTTTACCAAGTTTCTCGTTGCACAACGTGTTGTCCGTTATGGAGAAACTCGAGGAACTTACGCTCCGTCGCTTTCAGGTGGTTTCAGATATGATTCCTCTTGGGCATGAAAATGAAGAAGCCGTGAGAGCCTGTCTTCGAGTCCGCTACCCTCCGCATGCTCTCAAGCGTCTCGATCTTTGTGATTGTCTCGTACACACCGATGTCCTGTCCATGCTTACGTTTCGCTGTGAATCAATGGATGAGATCACGCTCCGCGTACCTCGCTTCGTGCCCTCAATGCGTGACAACCGTGGCGAAGTGCGTATCGATATGTTCCAAACTCGAGTGAAACTCCTCCAGATCGAATGTGCGCAGACCTGCGATTACATTATGGACTCTTCCAGTGCGATTGATATTATGGGCATCACGCAAACGGAGCGCGACGATGCCTACTGGGCAAGACCATCCAGCAAGCATTATCAATTCAGGTCACCAGGGCTAGGTTTCGCTAGCCGGTGGTACAAAGCCGAAATGAGGCCGCATCCATGGCAGTCAAGCATGCAAGCGATCCAGTTCTCCAAGCTCCGAAAGAAGGCGATTGAGCGAGTCCTGACCTACACTTGTCGCAAGATGATTAAGGGCGCCAATCCACCCTTTATCAGCGACGCCAATCCTGAATGCAGCTATATTCGCTTCAGATGTCGCAAAGTTGACTGCCTAATATGGGATACATTCCGTCTCTTTTCCTACTGATCGCATTACATAGCATTCAACTGCATCATGCTTCATTCTTTTGTCAATAAAAAACACCATTACTAACGACCCTTGTACACTGGTTTGCGTTTTTCTTTAAAGGCTCGTAAGCCCTCTAACCGATCTTCCGTAGGAATCAATTGCGCATAGTAGGCCTGTTCCAATTCCAATCCGGTCTCGCTAAAGAGCTTGCCGTCAGGAACCTGTCAAATCGAACAGCTCTTCCACTAGGATATGCTTACATGTCAACCTGAGAACCCTGGTCGACTGCCAGCTTCGCCATCTTGATAGCCAACGGCGCTTGGGGAAGGATCGCATGCGCCACTTCCACTGCCTTTTCATAACCGCTGCTATCTGAAGCGTGATTTACAATCCCTGAAGGGTTTTCTGCCGTGAGTCAAGGTCGTAAAACTTGATCCGAAGATATGTACCATATTCGTGCGCTTGCTTATGGTTCAAAACTGCAGCAGTAAATATAAGTTCTTTAGCCTTCGACGGCCCAATGAGTCGCTGTAACCGCTGAGTCCCTCCTGCCCTAAAATACTCAAGGTTAACATAGCATATTCGCGGACGCCCATTTTTGGTGCATTATTACCCGGGGATGATGGCTAGCTTCGTCTCAGGCAGTCCAATCTTGGCTCCAGGACCTATCCAACACCATCGGTCATTCCCGAAAGACCAGCTTTTCGTCCTTTAATATTTACCGGCAACGCGCAGATCACAAGCCAATGCCATTTCCAAGCCGCCACCAAGCGCTGCACCATCAATAGCAGCGATAGTCGGGATAGGCAACGTCTATAGTTTTGCCCCTTCGTCTAGTCCCTTTTCTCTTGACAGCGCTTCTGGTCAAGTGCACTTGCCTCAAGTTCTCGATAAGCTTGACGCAAAGAATACAGAAATTGCGTCACTTGAGTAGGGCTCATTGTGGCACGTTCCTTTTATTTCCTCTGAAATGAGCGACAAGTTTTGGCGGCAATCGGGGGGAGCGCGAGGCGTACCTTGAGATCTGCACCAGCACAAAAGACGGCAGGTACCATACTCTGTACAATAGCCACGCGGGCAGCACTAGCTAAACCGTGAATCCTTTTTGTCTTTCGAGCAAAAAAAGCTGGGCTTACTTTGAGAAGCGCAGTTCAGCCAAGGCGTCTCTAAACTCTCCCAAGAGTTTCACCGAAAGTGCATTGCGAGCAGCAGGTCGATTGAGTTTGAGCACTGCAATCCCTTGCTGGTGCTCACCCGCCAAGTATTCCAGGTAGGCTTCCTTTTCAGCAGTCGCGTGAAGAGCACGGACGAAGCAACGACCGTTGTTAGCTACAGGCAATGACCATAGACGCACAGCTCTATAGATCATCTTGTTACGAAAGCCGGAAAGAAGAGAGGTTCATCCTTTTTTTTCCTTGTTACGAAAGCAGAAAAGAAGAGACGCGTATGCCCGACCTGGCGTGGGAAAAATCAGCAGTTGCAAGAAGACGTCGAACTGGAAAACCATGTTTAAAGAACGGATATGCGTTCTTCGTCTTTTTTTCTTTTCTTTCTTATGACTGAATCAGCTGTCAAGCTCAACAAGGGTGTTGTGCCCACCAAGCACACGAAGATTGTCTTGGCGGGGGCTATCAAAGTCCCTCCTATCGGTAGACGTCATGGGCATCAAATCAAGTCAAAAACTAGATTACTCATCTATGCTTAGCTGTTGGATGTTGGCAGTGGGGCGACACGCGAAGTGAGTTTCGAGTCACCGTAAATCACTGCGTATATTCTTCAATTGCAACTTTCTCGTATGACACCAGTTTGGAACTGGACTCCAGAAGCGGAAAAGGACGCGAAAGAGGCCTTTGACCTCGCTTTTGAACTGGGTATTCCTCTCTACGACACAGGTAAAACACGAACTGCATGTGTTATGTATCTTCTGTATACGTATTGAGAGGAGCATCAGCCGAGGTGTACGGCCAGGGTGAATCTGAACGCGAAATATCTCGATTCCGCGAGCACTACACACCCGAGCAACGAGATCAACAAATCATCGCAACAAAGTACTTTCCCTATGCGGAGCGAACCGCGTTTCCGGATGTCCTTCTATCGGCCCTGCGCGATTCGCTTGCTCGTTTGGGTGTACAAAAGGTCGATCTTTACCAAATTCATGCACCCATTCACCCCGTCGCTATTCCAGTCGTTGGTAAAAATTACACACCACATCTCGCATAATCTTATCTTGTAAGCTGACATTCGTCTTTGACTCTCCTAGCCAACGCGTTAGCAGATGCTTATGAAGCTGGTCTCGTCACTGCAGTCGGTGTTTCGAACTATGGATTGGACGAGATTAAAGAAATGCACCAGGCTCTGAAACAACAGGGCATTCAACTGGCATCCAACCAGATCTCGTATTCCTTGATACGCACCATTCCCGAAAAGTCTGGCTTAATCAAGCTGTGCCATGAGCTGGGCGTCGCTATTCTCGCCTATTCCCGCAAGTATATTTATTATTTCTGACTAAAAATGCGCACTGAGACAGGGAAGATTATTTATTTAGCACTTGGCATGGGCTTGCTGACAGGCAAGTTTGGAGCGGAAGGTCCTTTTCCGGAAGCTCGCAAGCAGCGCTTTGAAGCTTTAGATAAGGCCCAATTGAAAGACCTGTTAGCGACAGTCAAGAAGCTTGCGGACAAGTATAACAAACAGATGAGTGCGATTGCGCTCAACTGGTGTATCGCCAAAGGAACAATTCCGTTGGCAGGCGCACGGACAGCCGAGCATGTACGCCAAAACCAGGCTGCCCTCGGGTTCTTGCTAACGGATGAAGAAATTGCTGAGCTTGATAAGTTTGCTTTTGAAGGATACCTGGACAAGGAATGGCTGCATGGCTAGTTAGAAATATACGCTAAATGTCCACACACATAAAATGGAGATGTCTCATGGTCAAAGACACCAGTGGTTTCCAGGCACCGATAATATGCACTACAACAGCGAATCTGGTGTTATTCACCCATTGCCAACAATGTTATGAGCCCTTCCCGTATGCATTGTGTCGTAGTAGATATGGTTAATGATGACGATCACTGAACTTAGGCCACCTTCTTTTACCGTTCTTGAGAGGCACAATCTAGGACGGTTCATGGACGAGAAGAAGCACTCCAAGAAATAAACTTCGACCGATACTGTTACTGTTCTTGCTGATTCTAGGGCTTGTTTAAGGATGATGGAAGCATCTTTAGCTCCGTCGTTGAAATTGATGAACACAACGGACGGAGTGTAGAACCCAAATAAGCTTTCCCTGAATTTTTCCCTTAAGCATTCAGTAATTCATGGCGAGTACGCATTCAGAAGATGCCGACGAACGTCCGCCATGCACTCAGCAGCAGTCATCACTTGGAATCAGCCAGGCATTGAAGTTGCCCGAGACTGAGGCTGATCGTGAAGCAAAAGCGAAATCGGCATTACGGGACGATACTTTCCGTGAAGCGTCTGAATCCGATAACCTGTTTGTCTGGGCACGCTTCTACATCTCGCTCTATTATAACAAAGTGAGTCGACGTTAATATTTATGCAAGAATTTTGCTATTGATGGCAGAGTTATTACCATAGTTAATGGTGGGCTTTTTCGGCTGCGTATCAGGATGGTCATGGTACAACAGGTAATTAGCGGCCCCATACCCCTCCCTGTTTTGACTGCTTTTCTTTATTGAAATGTTCTCCGTGAGGTGTCCTACAGAATCGATAACCGCGTCTTGTTGGGCGCACTTCCTACGCCGACCCAAGTCAAGGAACTGTGTTCACGCGAACGCATCTGTGCTGTAGTTAATCTCTGTGCCGAGTTTCCGGGGTATAAGAGTCTTTACCAAGAGTTGGCCCTTGAACAAGTACGACTTCCGACAAGTGATTTCACGATACCCAGTCTGGAAACAGTTGAAAAGGGCGTGGAGGCCATGATGAGGATCCTGGAAGAAAGAGAAGGTTCGATTTATTTGCATTGCAAAGGCAAGTAGTAGACGTTTTTCTCTGTCTATTTAGATGTTCATGTCTAAAAGGTCATGAATAGCGGGACGAGGTCGAAGTGCAGTGATTGCGCTTTGCTATCTGCTGCGAAAATTCAAGCTTACACCGTCTGAAGCACAGATGATCTTGCAGCAATGCAGGCCGCAGGTAAGAATGCCCAGATATCGAAGTATCTATGGAGACGCATGGTTCCCATACATACTTTTGCTATCTAGGTAGACAAGGATCTCTTTCAGACAGAGGAAGTACGGATGTACTATAAAGATCTTATTGCTTTGGCAGAAAGTAACAAGATTTCTCGCATACCGTACCCGGACAAGCATACACTCTTATCATAAAATACGATCAGTAATACCCTCTTCCTCCCCCGCTTTTTATTAGTACACACTTTACGAGTATCCTTTTTATTGTCTGTTCTTCTTTCACAGTACTTAATAGTCGCAGTCTTATGATATGTTTCTTTTGCATCCGGTAAAGAAAACTTGAATCCGACTTGGTGCAAATTCGCATGCGTCTAGAGAAATTTGAACTGTATGCTCGTACTAGGTGCCACGCTGGAAGCTTGCCAAAGACCGTAACTAAACTTGTTTGCTCTTAACTGGACAGCAGATGTATGTTTGTATGTTTGCAGTCTTCCCGAAGGAAACTGAAGGGCGCTTACCCACAATGACCACGTCGGTTACCAGTTTTCATGATAATAGCTTTTTGACGCATGAACCGTATTTGTGTCCAGGCAACACAGCATACTTAGGGTTAGAATGATACATGTTTCCATGAAGTTGTTAACTTCCCGTTTGCATTTCGAAATATTGCTTGTAAATAACAGAGGAATATTTCTGGTACATAACACGTTTGAATCAATGATTGAAACTGGTTTCCTCGCCATTTATTTTGGCAACAGTTCAACCATTCGAACAAGATCATGGCAAGTGTCCACACCTGTTTCCTTGCCTCCATGTAAAAGATATAAAAGAGGTGGTGAACAAGACGCCCAGAAGCAGCCTCAGTACCTTTTCTCTCTCTCTTACAAACATGCGCCTTTCAATTCCTCTGTCGATTGCTGCTCTCTCTGTCCTCTCCTCCTTTGCTACCGCTTCTCCAACCGGTCACGTACGTCGCGGATTCGAAGGTCTGAAGCCTTTTGAATTTGAGAAGGCTTCTGCTCCCGGTCTCTACCATGACGACGGCACTTTGAGTCACCTCAGGAAGAGGTTCCCTTTCTATGGCGGCCACGTCGACAGCAAGTGGGGAAAGCGCCATGATACGTGGGGCAAGAAGGAAGAGCGCGAGAAGGAAGAACGCGAGCAGGAAGAGCGCGAGAAGGAAGAACGCGAGCAGGAAGAACGCGAGCAGGAAGAACGCGAGCAGGAAGAACGCGAGAAGGAAGAACGCGAGAGGGTAGAGCGTGAGGAGAAAGAACTCGAGAAGTTAGAACTCGAGAAGGTAGAACGCGAGAAGAAATTCCACAAGAAGCTAGAGCGTGCGCAGGAAGAACTCGAGAAGGAAGAACGCGAGAAGGAAAAACACAAGAAGAAGGAAGAGCGCAAGAAGGAAGAACGCGAGAAGGAAAAACGCGAGAAGAAGGAAGAACGCGAGAAG
>JSYX01000485.1:0-21043 GCA_000787465.1 Thermomucor indicae-seudaticae
TTGCCCAGAGTTTTATTGCGGGAGCCGTGACATTAGATCAGACACAAAAAACCAACAATAATGTCAGCAATACGTCGACAGCAACCCAATAAAGAAGATTTGCTATATTCAGGGAAGACTTTCGCTACGAATTATATTAATTGCCCATAGCAGGTGCTTCTTTCGTGTCATGGGCGGCATTATGAGAGTGTGTACTCGACGAAAGAAGTCATGGTAAAGCTTTTACTGTGCGTCAGCCATACGTGTATGGAGAAAGAAAGCTACATTCGAATCGGCTCGAGAACAGCTGGTGATATCGTGTCTTGTCTTGCGTGCGTGCTTGGCTTTTTCTGGGTTCGTGGTTGCAGTAGGCGTCGCCATTATACCCAGTCTTTCTATGTATTTATACCCTTCTTTTGTTTTACTTTTGGCTTTTGTAACAGACTGGCTATGACACTGCGGGAAAGAATCGGGTGAATTTCGGATGAAGACCGGTTCTGGGTGAAAACCGAGTGAAAGAGCTTAATGAGAACCGGTTTTCCACCGAAGGTCATCCAATCCTTTTGCACAATGGACATTGTGAATTTTGCGCCAACGCCTGTTGAAAACAGGTGAAAATCGAGTGAAAATTTCTTGGGTGGAGTCCATGTAATACATAATGATACAAGCGTAGGTGAGATATGCTTGTTTCTGTTGTGAGGTGAAAATCGGGTGGAATCCAGTTGAATTCAGGTTGAAAGTGAAAACTGGGTGAAAGAACTTTAATAAGAATCGGTTTTCACCCGAAATTCTCTCACATGTGACGTGATGACAATGGCTTCTCTGCTCTTCTCGTTTTCGTGCGGAGTAGCAAAATTTTTATTTTATAAACCTGGTGAGAAAGCAAAAACAGCTTTTTCCCACACACTCGCTTTCATTCACTCATATCTGATTTCTCTCTACCTGTCCGTTTCTGGATACCTTATTTCTCACTTTCTATTAGCGATATTCATAACCGATGAACAACGACAAGGATTCCCTTTTATTGCGCCAAGTGACCACTCAGCTCCAAAAGTACATATTGCTCTGGGAGCATAATTTCACATTGAAACATGGCCGCCACGCCAGAATTCCTGACATTGATGGCAGGCCAAAAGTTGGTAAATTGCTGACACTAACACGCACACGTCTCTCTTTTATTTCTGGCCACTACCTCATCAATAACTGCTCCGCTTTTTAGCCAGGTATTACCGCTACTATGCCAACTTGAGGAGACTGCAAGGTCTGGGCCAAGGTCCGTTGACCGGCCCAAAACCGTTGACATTTGCTGAGCGTTTGGCGAAAATCGAGGTTAAAGACAAGGCAAAGCAACAGGCATCCAGCGACAAACATTATAAACAGGCTGCTAATACTGGTGATAATAAGGCTGAACCTTCCAAAGACCAAGAAGCGCAGGAACAACGTGATGAAGACAACCCAAAGGCGTCGCTCAGCGAGCGCGCATCTCTGCCTACTGCTACGACTCAAAAAATGGTCCCCAGTTCTGGAACGCGCAGCATTGCTACCGAGAAAAGACCACACAAACACGAGTCTTTTACGGGAAGTATAGAAGTTGTGGAAGTACTTCGAAAGGACGTATACATGGAAGAGTTAAGCAACGAAGCCTTCTGGCTCGACGTGTCAGTTGAAGAATTGGTTGACCGAAAGAACCAAGCACAGATGACAACAAAGGCGGAGTTGTCCACAGCAGGCCAGAAAAGAAAGTTTAGCGATGAGCTGGAGGATATCGTGAAGCAGCAAGATGAGGAGGAGGATTCTTGGAGGCGTGTTACTGTCGATCTTTTCTTTGACAATACAGAATATTCAGCGCCATACAACAAGAGTCAACAGGACATGTCAAAAAAGGGAAAAGAGTGTGTGGTATCAGTGAGGAAAGACGAAAGAAGCGTGATAGAACCACCCAAGAAGCGCCAGAAGATTGTTGGTGACAGTAATGCGGAAAACTACAATACAAAAGAAACCGTGGCAGTTAATAAGAACAGCATTGACGAAGGGAGCAGTGGGGCAGACCACGAAGGAAAAAAGCAAGAGAGGAAAGACGAGCTGACATGCCAGAAGAAGAGAGAACGAGAAACGGGCAATGAGGATGAACATATCAGGTTTTCGCCACCCAAAAAGAAGTCTTGCAATATCTTACGTCAAGCGAGAGAGGGAGCTGAAGAGAATCGAAAGGAAGAAGAAAAGTCAAGGCGACCGGAAGAACAAAAAGAAATATTTCAACGTCGGTGGCAAAGCCGAAATCAAGAGACACGGTACAGAGAAGGGGCAGGGACTGGGACAGTGGATGTTCAGTGTGATGTCGATTAATCACGTTCCTATGATCCATCTCTGCGGAACTGGGACGATAGTCATTTGGTTGTGCCACCTGGTGTATTCGTGCTCCTTTGCACCAGAACGGCAAAATTCAACCCGCTCCCCTGTTGGTAATAACCCAAACCGAAGAGAAGGAGACTCAAGTGACCTGAAAGCGGGTAAACTGAGTTTGCCACGTAAACCAGGTGACCAATACATCGATGAACGTCTTGAAGAGTTGCGAAAAGTCTATGTACCAGGGAATGCTACACAAAATATTGAAGGATATTCTTCCGAGGAAGAAGGTACAAGAAATGCTGACATGCAGTCTTCTGGAAAGAAATCGCAAGAACAAAGTTGGGATAAGTTACCAAACAAGAAGACTATATTTCCAAAAAAACCCGGTAGTTATACAGTTTGTTCCAAAAAACATTTCACAAAATAAACACTCAAGGTGTTTGTGGATACCGATACACAGGACATAAGAAATTGTACACCTATTTTGCTTCCCTGGCCGGTCAGACTTGTCTACCTATTTGACCTGGCAAACGCGACAAGGGCTGTCGATCAGCATCAATTCTTCATACAGGTAATGTGTTCACATAACTCCTTGATCACCATCTGATTTCCCGCAGCAAATCGTTCCACCAAAGTTGTTAACACGCTTTATCACTATGGCAAAGAATTGGTGAAGACCATTTCTCATTAAGGTCTTTAACCCATTTTTACGTTCACCCTGAACGCAAAAGCATGCATATCTCACCTACACTTGTTCAATCATATATTATATGGACTCCACCCAAGAAATTTCAAGTCGATTTTCGCTATTTTTAACAGGCTTTTGCGGATTTAAGGGCGGATTTTGCCAAAAACTCTATACTGCCGCAAGTCCGTAGGGCGGATTTTGCCAAAAACTCTATACTGCTGCAAGTCCGTAGGGCGGATTTCATCGAATCGCTCATAAATCCGCCCTCCTACCCGCCCTCCCACCCGCTCTCTGGCCCACCCAATTTTCGCCGTGGTGTTTACTTGCGCGACAGCGACTGCACAAAGCCATCCCACAAAAGACAATGACCCGGTCTCTTGGGTTAGCTTCTTGTCGTATGCAATATTATCGTACAAAGAACTCTTATGACGAATAATAGACGTGTTCACGAACCCTGTACAGTGGGACATTCACCGAATGCGATAACCTGTTGTCTGTGGCATAGTGATAGAGGTAAAGCCTCATGACACACAACTTCAGCCTTACCGTCTGTATGGAAACCGATTGTATCAATAAAATATCTTGGTATTCACGTCACTATTCGTCCTTTACCATAACTTTGTCTGTCTTACGATCAGGAACTTAACTTGGTCGCCTTCTTTTCTTGGTCAAATCTCCTGCCACGAGACATATCAGATTATCTTCTGTCTTGCATTGTAGCCTCGATAAACGAACTCTTGTGAAATGGACAGTACATTCACATCACGTTTCAACGAGTGTTCGGATGTTACGATTTTATTTTGAAAGTAAGGGAGAAAAGCACAAAGTACGTTAAGATAAGAGAGAACACCTCCTGTTTATATCTCTATCTCCAGTAAAACACATTACGTTCATGATACATTCTACCTGTGCAAACTCTGGCAAAAAGAGTGTCTAGACCTTTCGATTGCGTTTCTTATCATTTTGACAAGTGACACTAAAGATCGTTCAAACTTATGGGAACAACCTTCACCCAGAAGGTCAAAGGGAAGATCGAATAAGTGCAAAAGGTTCTTCTCCAGCGGTGTCCAAAAGGTTTTCCGCAACTGTGAATAAAACGGAAAATACACCAGATCTTTGAATGACCTTAAAACAGCACATACTTATCAGTAGCCAAGGTAATTTACAGCAAGATGTCTCGTGTCCTGGAAAAGGCGTGTTATTCACATCCTGTAAGTTACTAGATGCATATCTCTTCACAAAGGTATAACAGAAAGCAAGAAGATATAGGTCATAGTGTGTGTATGATAAGCGAATAATTCTAAGCCTCTAACCGAAGGTTAATGGCTCAGTCATCAGATTCCTGATATTTTCTTTTGCGGCTAAGGTCCATTCGCATATAGGCTTCGACTTGTTTGGGTGTCAAAAGTTGCTGCGTGCTGGAAAACTCGATCAAAGGTTCGATCTCTTCTTCGGAAAGCATGCCATGTTCTTGCAAGTAATCTGTTGCTGAAAGAATTTCATAATCGTCAAGTGATCCTTTTTGCTTTGGCTTCAAGATGGCATATGCTGTCATAAATCGGGGTTTTTCGCGTAAATTTGTTCCCTCCGACCGGATGCTCCATCTGGACATCACAGCCATGATGGCCAAAGTCTCAACTTGGTCATGCAGCATTTCTTGGATCTTGGGGTTGTCTCGGGGAGAGACGTAGTTACGTTCGCCAATATTTTGTGGACGCAAATATAAACCTTCTGTAGCAGTAGCTTCGACAGTAAAGGGAGCGTCATGCCGTTGCTGATAAATTTTTTCAAGAGGATTGCCCAGAAAGAAACCTCTGCCAACGTCACAGTCGTCGCTAACAAGAAGTTGCAAAGCCCGTGCCAAACTGATGATGAGCTGCTTGCCGAAATACCAGGGATGTTCTCAACCAACTAGTTTGCCCTCATATCCCAGACTGAAAAGGGGGTCGCCAAGGTGCAAGAGCCAATCAAAATAATTTTCGCTCAGTGCTGTCTCGTTCCGGGAAGGAGAGCATCGAAATAAATGAGGAATCAGGTGCATAACAGTACGATTGATGATACCGGCCGCAGACAATCCTCTTCGTCTCTTCTTCCTCTTCTTCATTATCGGTAGAACCTTCTCTGAAATATCGTTCCTTATGTTCGATAAGAGGATTATTTGGAAAGTCGTGATAGACGTACTCGAGTTTGGGGCAGCCTTTTCTGAGAGATCGAAAACATATGCCAGATACCTTCTTACAGCCAAACATCACTATCTCTTGCAGATTCTTTGCTTGTGCGAATACTTCGACTCCTTTATCTGTGATCTGGTCCAGGCCTGTAATTCCAATCCATTCAAGATTATTGACGTGGCCGTCAAGTACATGTAAAGCATCATCACTGTTGAAGGTGGCTTGTCCTGACAAGTCAAGACAAGTCAAGGCCATGTGCCCCGAACGCAGCAAGTTTTCCAAGATCGTGTTGGTTAGTTTCTGAGGGTTTTCCAGAAGATATTCCCAGACCAAGCCTTCGGCAGCTTCGTTATCAATCACATATTGCGGTTCATCCAATTCTTCAGGATCTCCTTGACAGATCCCGTCTTTAAAGACAACACCTGTTTTTCCTTCTTCTGTTCTGCGACTTGCGTATCTTGAGTGTGATGTACTTTTTCTTCTTCATCATCATGCTCATTAGCCAGGTCGTCCCACGTTCCGTTGATTCTGTCGGCGGTGATAATAGCATACTTCTTTAGACTTTCAAGTAAATTTTTCCATTTGCCCTGATAAGCTGGGTCCTTGACAATTTCGTTTTGATAGTAACTCGCTTGGTAGTACGCAGGTGCGTCCAACGGCACAAAGGTTTTCGACTCGTCTTCAGCTTGGAAAAGAATAAAGCAATACTCTGGTTTTGCAGGGTTTGTGATATCGACTGCAAGCATCCCGTTGTCGTTATCTACTCTAGATGGGTCCTCAATTTCGCATGGATGGAGATATTGGGCCTGAGCAAAGCTACTTGGCCTGTTACCGCTGAGATACTTGTAGGTCGATGCTGCATGGATCAAGAGTTCAGTAGCAAACTGGTGGTACACATAGATGTCCTTGCTCGTTTCAACCGTTTTCTGCAAGGCGTGCCTTTCTGCCAGCAAGAGTCTCGTGTTTTTGACATTCGTGATCGTCTCAAGCAGATTATGCAGCGCCAAGATCATAGGCATTGCTTCGAAGAACTGCTGATGAGCACCTGCAATGCAAACGTAATCGTCGCTTCTTTCACTTCTTCCCGTGATCAGATAAAGCTGTGAACGAACACCCATACTACAAATAACGAAGAAGAGAAACAGTAAAGGAAGGAACGACAATTTAGGACTACGGTTAACGCTCATTTATGGCCACATGATAGCTTTTATTCGAGTTTTTTTTTTCAAGTTGGTTTTGCATGATGATGCTGAGAAACATGGTGGTGACAGTGGCCTTACTGGATCGGTGAGCACTTCCACGACCTTTTCATTACAGTCTTGGCATGCCTCATGAATTGAAAAATAGGAGTATCAAATTCCATTTGGAGCATTAATGGTACTTTTTATGAAAATGTTTCAATCAAGGTATACAATGTATGGACAATCTCCTAATCTATGCCGAGCACCTTCTTCAGCTTAACAATAAGAGCCCACTCTTCCTTGGATAAATCGTTCCGGAACGATTCTTTAAGGATATCGATGGACTGCCGCGTGATTCTGCTATAGAATTCGTCGGATTCGTCAAAGTGACGACCGAAGGTCTTTGCTTGTTCGTGTGGAGCATGCTCGATCTTGATGGCGACACCGCCACCAGCCGCGCCCTTTTTCACAACCTCTAAAGCCTTGTGGTTCTGCTCAATAGATGTGACCTTGCCGAGGGTTGTAATCTCCCTTTCCTTTGTTTCCGGATTCGTCCGCACAACGCAAATTGGCGTACCAATTCTAAGCGTGCCTTCCACAACATCAACGCCCATGATAATGGGATCTTTCTTGTTGAATATAGCGCGCGGAACCATCTTGAGGACGCAAGGGAAAACCGCCTGAGGTGCTTGTTCTTTCCGTTTCTGCTCCAGCATGGCTTGATTGTATTCGATAAATCGATCGAACAAGTGATAGATAATATCAGCTTTGAAGATCTTAATTCCGAGTTCGTCGGCCAAATCTTCAGCTTCTTTCTCCACTTTAACGTCAAAGCAAAGCATAACAGCGTATTCACGTGCTTTCTCTAACATGACGCTGGCCTTCACTACATCCTTCTTATGCACAGGGCCGATGTTGATACCAGACACTGGAATCTTGCTAGTGCGCAAAAATTCCAGTAAAGCTTCCAGAGAACCCAGGGTAGATGCCTGCACCCACACACCGTGACCAGTCCGGTCGATGGAGCTCATCAAGTTCGTCAAATCGGACATGACTTCTTCCTTAAGGTCTTCTTCATCATCGTCTGGCCCGACCACTAGCAGACGCGAACCCGCAATTGCTTTCTCAAGGTCTGGTGCAGCAATCTTGACACCCAATGCTGCTTTCACGGATTTGTGATGCACATATTGAGATTTGACACGCAGCTCCCGCATAGGCTGTGGAGTCAGCAGTGCTCGAACTTGCGTTACGATCGGACCATTCAAACCGCACACTACAATCTTGTCTCCTTCGTGCAGCCAGCCGTTCACGAGTACAACATCAATGGTAGTACCCAAACCTTCGATAACCTTAACTTCAAGCACAGTACATTCGAGCTCCGATATATACATCAGTTTGTCGCTCATACGGGTCTGAGTCAAGTGGACCAACAGATTGAGCATATCAGGGATACCTTCGCCAGTGTGAGCCGAAGTAGGAACCAGCGAAACGTACTTTGCAAAGTTGGGATTCTTGTAGTAAGGTGCGGCGTTGAGACCCTGTTCAGCAAATGCCAGAATCGTTTGCTGCAAGCGATTCTCATACTCCTGTCTAACGGACTTCTTTTGCTTGGCAAGTGATGCAACAAACGAGTTATCGGGAGTCGGATTCCACTGGAAGAGACGATCGATCTTGTTGAGCGCTACAATAAACGGTGTTTTACGCTCACGAAGCAAGCGAATCGATTCCAGCGTCTGTTGTTCGAGACCGTGCATAATATCCACAACCAATATAGCAATGTTACAAAGTGAACTGCCTCTTGATCTCAGGTTGGTGAAGGACTCGTGCCCAGGTGTGTCGATAATAAGCAAACCAGGCACCTTGAGCTGGTCAACGCGGTCCTTACCCAGCACAGCAGTTTTCTTCTCGATTGCTTCTGCAGGGAAGTAAGTAGCACCGATCTGTTGAGTAATACCGCCAGCTTCGCCCTCTTGCACATTTGTCTGGCGAATCTTATCCAGTAACTTCGTTTTGCCGGTATCAACGTGACCAAGAATACAGCAAATAGGCGACCGAAGATCGTCCTTGGACCGAGCAGCCATAGCATCCTTCTGTCGCTGTATACGACGAGCAGCGGCCTCCTCTTTCTTCTTGAGTGCCGCACGCTGTGCTGCGCTTAACTCTTCGTCAGAGCTCTCATCTTCGTCGCTCTCTGTTTCGCTTTCTTCTGATTCCGATTCACTAGCCTCTTTTGTCGTAGGTTTCGCTGGCGCAGCTGTTGCGGGTTTGGCCTTTTCCTCCTCTTCTTCAGATTCATCTTCCCAGTCGCTCTTCAGATTTTCGTCCTCGTCCTTTTTTGATACTGGCTTTTCCTCATCGCTACTCAAAGCTGCTTTTTCCCAGTCGTCTTCTTCTTCAGCTATAGTATGTGTTAGTGGACTGTTAATGATTGTATAGCTATGATCATGCTTACATTCTTCAGCCTTCTTGGCCTCTTCTTCCTCCTCCTTCTTCTTACGCTCCTCCTCTTCTTTCCTCTTGCGTTCTTCCTCTTCCTTACGTTTGCGCTCCTCTTCCTCGCGCTTTTGCTGTTCCAAGTCCTCCTTCTTTGGACCTCTTCTCTTTTTGTTGTTATATACAGGCTTCTGTTTCGGCTGATCCTTATTATTTTCTTCGAGGGCTGCAATTTTAATACTGCCGGATGCCAGTAGTCGTTCTTGACGAAGTTGCACCTTCCTCTGAGCCTCCTTTTGAGCTTTCGTTAAAAGTTTACCCTCTCTGCGCAACTGTTCTTTCCTAGCCTAATTCCTTTTTTGTTAGTAACTGTTATCTTTCATCTTCGACTCTGATCAACATACCAATTCACGTTCTTTCTTCAACCGTTTCGCTTCTTCGGCCTTTGCAGCTTCTTCGGCCTTACGCCGTTCTTCCTCTTCTTTGCGTCTCTTCTCTTCCTCTGCCTTTCGCTTGGCTTCTTCTTCAGCAGCTTTTTGAGCTTCAAGCATTTTCTATGAGAGTGACTGTGAGCTCATGATAGATGATCCAAGACAGAAGTTAGAAAATCTTACTCTCAACGCAGCAACGCCAGCAGGACCTTTCTTCTTGCCTTTACCAGCAGCTGCAACTGGCTGTGGCGGTGACACTGGTGTAGGTTCTGGCTCTGGTTCAGGTCCCTTTTCTTCCTGAGCAGCCTCCTGTTTCTTCTTTTGTTTCAATTTCTTTTGCTGCTTCTTTGACAGAGGCTTGTTTCCATCCGGTTGACCCTCTTCCTGTGGTGCTTGCTTTGCCTCTTCTTTGTCTTGTTCTTTTGTTCCCAGCAATTCGTCTAAAGCTTCCTCCTCAGCTTTCTCTTGAGCTTTCTTTTGCAAAGCTGCCTGACGTTTTGCCTCCTTTTGTCGTTCTTTCTTCAAACGTTCCTTTTCTTTCTTTGTTAACAACCGAGGTGGCTCGTCCGCTGGTTTTTCGTCGGCTACAGGTGAAACTTCATCATCAACAGCCTTACTCTTCTTTTTCTTTTGCTTATTCTTTTTCTTGTCGTTTGCCCAGTCGAATTCGTCCTCCTCCTCTCCATCCGCAGCAACTGATACTTCGCTAAGAGCTACTGGTTTCTCTTCGACCGGCTCTTCCACATCATCTTGCTCTTCTTCTTCTGGTTGTACCGCTTGCTTTTTCTTTTTGTTTTTCTTGACCTTGTTCTTTGCAGCTCGGCTGACCATTGCCATAAGACTATGCAACATTCAGAATACCGAGTTAGACATGTCTAGGTATGAAACAGATCTTAGTCTCCTGATGCCCACCCATCGTCGTCATCCTCGCCGTCTTCATTCATACTAGCAAGCACACTGAATGCCGCAGTACGTTGAGCAAAAGTTTCATCGTCTTCCTCTTCCGCTGGGGCAGCACCTGTCAATTGCGCATCCTGTTCGAATTCCTCGTCCCTGACGAATTTTGTCTGTTAAGCACACGGAAATCCACGACTCCCACAGAGCAAAGTAAATTACCAGTAGTCGTCCTTTCTTTTGTTAGCCGATTTCTTCTTTCCCATGCTGCTTAATTGTTCCGATTAGTGTGGATAAGGTCAAAGAGCAAAAAAACGGTTGTTGGAAGGATATTATATTGCCAAAATGTGTGGCAGCTGAAAATCGTGACTGTTACTTTCCTTTTTTAAGCCAATGAGCTTGCAGGATTGGTCTGGCCATTTAGCCCTCTTCCTTATTGTTGCTTGAAACTAATAGTTGAGACGGTACTTGCTTTTTCTATTTATTTATACTGTACCATTCACGACAACGTTATTGGATCAAAGACATCTACAATCGGGTGCAATCGTTTATACACATCACCTTATTCCAAAACCCTGCAGACACTGAGACTGTCGTATAATGCATGTATATTTGTTTCTCATCCCGATGTTCACCAAAGCGGATAACATTTCCAGCAGATTGATTCAAAGAGGATTCAAAAACCTAAGTTGCGTGCAATTGCACCACGCCAGTGCCCGATAAGTACGGCTGAATCTTGATGCGTTCACCTTCCAACGCATATTGCTTTTCTATTCTACAGTTTCGGGCGTGCTCCTTGCAGAAGACGTAAAGCAGTGGCTGAACTTACCATCAATACGAGCATTAGAGACTCTGACGGCATTGCAGTGCGTGCCGCCCTAGTCGACGACCAGCGATTTGACTACCTAGTTGAGAACCATTTGAGGACCCAAGCGTTTTATTTCAACCTGCTTCCTAATTTGTATTTACTTCACAATAGCAAAAAAGATCACGTAAGGTTTTTATTTTTTTTCTGTATGCTACTGGTAACAACACACGAGATTTTATCCCGAGTTATCCAACCGGTACGATTCAATTTCCTTGGGCATTATTCCAGATTGTACAGTGTCTGGTACCTTATGTTAGGGGACGAACGCTTCAGTTGGATTGTTGCATATTTTAGTGGTAGAAAGAAAAGGGATGTACATGCATAGCTTTCTGTAGCATGTGTTATTGAATCATTGCAAAAGTGAGAAGGCATTAAGCATTTAAATCGTATTATTCTACGTTTGTTTAAGGGCACAAAAGCTCCCTAGCTTCGTGACGGGAAGCAGGAATGAAAAAGTGGAGAGGTTAAAGAAGTGCTTCTGGATAGACAAGCCACAAAAGGCATTGTGTGTAACACAAAAAATGCAGGGAAGATTTTTGAACACAAAGGAGACTCTGTGCATAGGAGGCTACAACATCAAAGGCTAGAATAATTCAACAGCGAAACGTAAAAGGGTGAATCTTGAAAGGCATATGGAAAGAATACGGTAGAGGCACCGTCTCATAAAGGCTCCATCTGCAGCTGTTCTGAATAAAAACATATCAAGCAAAAGAAAAAAATGCGCATTGATGTGAAAAGTAAAATAAAAAAACGAAATGTATCAATCAGTTGTTGGAAAAAGATGTATTCATAAACAACACGGCTATTTTTTTAATTCAAGTAAACGTAAAGTATTCTAAAGCCTTTTTTCTTGGTTTTGGTTTCGGTTGCAAAGCAGCCAAGAAGAGTAAGAAACATTGCCCTACATTACAGATAGAGTCCGCCTCCATCCCTTCAGCATGCCATCAGTTGAGTTCATGTGATGTCATATTATAATGCTACGAGCGCACGGCTCCTAGACTTCATCAAACTATGAGTAATACTGAATGCGAACGTTCATCATATGGCGATGCCAAGTGCGTAAGGTGGACGCCAGCAAAAAATGCAGGCAGTGTGGCGACCACTAAAGAGCCTCTCCTTTTATCGCTACACAGTGAGTTACATACGCTGAAACAACCGAAGCGCTCCGCGATAGACCACGTTAGTTGTAACAGGACGTGCATTATCATTAATGTCACCTGAATCGCTTGCAGACAATAAAAAGATCTGCAAGTCCTCCGGCTGTCGAACCCATGACGATACAACGTAAAGCTCGCAGGCATAGCGTGTGCACACCACGTCCTGGAGTCGTTGGGTGTACTTCTTGTACAAATGATTAAAGTTATCCTTCCTCTTCTTGTAATCATCTAGCATGCCAGCGGGAATCCAGTGCATGTGCACCACGGAACTTTCCCGCGGATGGAGGAGGTGGGGATTGAGGTCGGACTTCGTAGGGGCTATCAGCAGCTGAGGGTCGGAGCAGGGGCCGCGCGTCACATCCCCTCGCCTGTAGAACCAGGCCACACGAACCTGGAGTTCTCAGGGTCCAGTGTCAGAACAGAACCACATGACCCTCCCTATGAAGTAAGGTTCGTCCACGTTCTCGGAAACGCGATACACATGAACTTTAACGCAAAACACTTCATTACGCTTTTTGATTGGCAGTAAAAGCACGAACTCACCATTGATAGACACGGTCGTGCCGTCCACAAGAGTGAGGGTATTGATGAGCGTTCTAGACTCGCTTTCGGCCATGGCAGACCAGAGACCAATCAAAGATGAGCAAAGCGCGTAAAACGTCAAAGATCAAGCTTCAGCTTACCGCAAACAATACAAAAGACGAGAGTCAAAAACAAGACGCAAGTGTCAGAATACAAGAAACAAGAGTCAAAAGACTATAGATGGAAGTCAAAAGACGACGCAAGAGAGACGAAAGACAAGAGTCAAGTAACAAGAGAGACAAGTAGGAAGAAATGGAAAAAGAACGAAAAGAGAGGATTTTGAGGGTGCAGTCCGTGATAGCGCAGTAAAAACAAAAAAGACAAAAAAAATTTTTCCCTCTCAACAAACCACGCTATTGCCACTCATTACAGCCTACTACCTGTGGCTTCATATATTACTGGATTCACAATACAATTCATGCCCTTGACGTCTCACAACTCTTTTCCCTTGAGTCATATGAAGGATTTTTGCTGTAATCGATACCGTATCGGGTACACGTGATGACGGCCTTTCTGGTCACAAGTTCGTATGCCCTAAGGCAAGAAGCTCAGTAGCACAGCCACATCAAACATTGCGAATAGCGCAGAAAGATAAATGAGCGGCTTACTCTTATCACTCCTGTTGCCGTCCTTTGGCACTTCTACCGTTGCCCATTGGCGCGGATGAGACAATTATTGGTACGGTATATGTTAAACGTGTCAAAGCCACCTCCTGGATGCACCATTGCCATCCACAAGACTGAGTCTGCCATCGTCTGGAGGATGTCTTTTCGCATATCCTGCAGCCTGGCTACAAATAAAGCTTTAGCCTACAGCCGATGTATTTGATACTTGTCCTTTCAGCTACCTGTGTTGCTTTGATGGCATGGCCAACAAATGACTGTGCTTTTTCACCCACGCGTTCATACTGTAAAGCAGTTAGAATGGCAACTGGCTCAAGCGGTCCGGTTGTGCTAAGCAAGCTGTTTAAAATCACATCAACCGTCAGCGAGTCCTGTAGAGACATTATGTCAAAAGCAGTACCAGTGGGTCCCCTGCAAAATTCCGCGCATTGAACTTTAGGAGGCAAGGTGAATGACGCAATCGGCAAGCGTACGTAGCCTTGATTTACTTAACTTCTGCTCAACAAGCTGTTCCAAATCATCCTTTATTAAAGAGGTCCTGTTTTTGATTCGTAGTAAAAGGAGTAAATCATTGCCGCAACCACAGTATTAATGTCACAGTGTTTATTCTTCGTTGCCAGCGCGGGAGATGCTCAGCGGTGTTCTGCATACCATTTTTCTGATCGCTCATTCCAAAGTCTATCACGTTGTATATTACATATTCTAAACGAAGCTTTAATTTGTCGGCCCAGAAAAGGAGAATGAAAGGCGCGGGTGACTTCTCTTTTGCCAGTATGATGAAAAGGAAAGCTATGGGGAAGTTTTAAACAGAAATTTTAAACCATTACACACGTGAGAATATCAGGAAAAGTAAAAAGGAAACAAGAAACAACAACAAGCAATTGAAAACATATGTATATAATGTAGATACAGTACACGCATATTTACGAGGACAGAGGATGGGGTATTTGAAGCAGCTACAGCCGGATAAATGCGAATCGAAGGACAAAGTTGTGGCATATGGTGGGAATGTAGCAAAGGAAAAATGAAGGGAAGGGGGAAGTGATGAATACTATAGAGTATCGTTCTTGAGCTTGTCAATTGGGAACATTTGGTCGATCTTGGAGATCCAGTCTATCATTTCCGTCCTGGATCCGGCTTGTAGTGTGTATGCGTTATTACTGGTATAAAGAGCGAATACATGTGATCGCTATCGCCGTTTTCAGTTACATCTGCAATACCCGTAGATCATGCCTCTCTCTCACCTGTATCATTTGTTCCAGGGCACTATTGTAGTCTATACGTACAGAAGAGACGTTGATGACACCTTGCTCGTCGATTTCGGAATGATTGGCATATATGTAGATGTACGGTCTACAGCAAATTGAGTCAGTCTGCGCCGTCAAATAACAGACGTACTCACATATGACCCACCTCCGTATTACAAACCATCGCTTGACCCATTTGTCATCAACAGCGTTTTCTTGGTATGTAAGATATCCCCGTTTGGAGACATTGTCGCTGCAAGCATCTCATGTTACCATAAATCGTAAGTATCAATGTATGGCTCTAATTGACCTACGTTTGAGTTACGAGTTTGACTTCTGCCAGAAGCTTAGATGTGCAACGTAAATCTTGCCGCACATCCAAGTCAGGCATACCGGGTATTGGTGGGTCTTGACTAATCACAATCTGATGCATGTAGTAACATCAGTACACATAGCGCAAGAGACAAGAAGCCAAGATTTACCTCTTTCTGCGTTCCCAATTTCTGCTTCCATAAGTCAAGCACTCTCTTGATGAGCGTCTTCTGTTCCTCGCTCAAGGTATCATCATCTTTAAGGTTAGTCAGTTTGCCTGCATTGCTATCTGCATCCTTTTCTCGCTTGGTTATGGCGCCATTACTTGTCTGCGAACGGGCGGCGCGCAATGTCAGAACCTGGGCAGTAAAGGCAACATCCTCCTTCCTTCGAATACGTTCTCGAATGTGCTTAAAGTCATTGACCAAGGAAACGCCTCTAGGCCGCCATGATCCCAAGTACTCTTCACCGCGTACATATTTCGATGCTGTGTTCAAGCGCCACAACTGGCTTAGTCGACGGGTCATGGGCGGGCGTAGATTGACCAAGAAGATGCCGCTACATTTTGGAAGTTGCTTGTCCGATCCTAACAGCTTCCGTAATCTTGACCGCCCTGTGCTATCGCGCCCTTGAATCTGCACAGCAATATCCATACCGAATTGAATCGGTTTGGAACACTTCTCTGCTTCAATTTCCCATTTAAGATTGAGCAGGATACGGCTATTGGAAGACGTTATACGATTCAGGAAAACACACTCATGCTGCGAACTATCCCAGGCTCCTTGTGCCATCAATTGACTTGTACCGTCGTTATTGTAAACCACGGTTTGCTGCGATAATAACTTGATGGCAATATCGTCGTGATGCGGAGCGTCAATGATGCGGCCCTTTGGATCCAAAAGTCGAACACGGCCTATTGAGGCCCTGGAGATACGGTTCCACTCAAACTGACGGCCAGATGTATGCGATAGTGTTATGCATATCCGTCGCTGCAATCCTTGCCTTAGCGTAAAGACTCCGCGATCAAGAGAGTTTTGGGCAATAACAGGCACAGGAACATAATCACCGTTAGGCGTCAGCTCACACACCTGAATCCAAGCGACTACGTCATGCCTCTCGGCTGCCAATAGTTCTTCTTCGGATCGTCGCTCCAAGAGACCGGTAGAGCTATGATTGGAATGCACTGATCCTTGATCCGAGGCCGTTCGGCTGCTTGCACAGGAACCATTGAGCTGTTGATTTGCAGCCAACAGATCAGCTAGACGTGGTTTTTCTCGCTGGTCATCCCAGCGCTCGTATTGAGAAAGCACTCGAGGCTGTGCGCTGCCGTAAACTTCAAAGGAAATCATCCCGTGCAATATGACTTCCATCACATTACGAGTTACCAGAAGTGAAATAGTCTGGCTATGCTCCAGCTGAATTGTACCATTCTCGAAACTTTCGACAGGATCTGTAGCGAATATCTTTTCAGCACTCGAATGCGCAGGAATCCCTCCAAAGGATGATAATCGAAACTGAACATGGACGTCCTTGTATTCAGCTTCACTCAGTCCTATCAGTTCAAGCAGACGCACTTCAAATAAGAGCTGCTGTCCAACTTTCAGCGAGTAGCCATCCTCTTCCGCCTCTTCCGTTTCGCTATCTGAAAACGGATGTCGTGCTTCAGGTCCTTTGATAGCGACAGACCTTGCGATAGGTGATATAAGAACACGCAGCTTGCCCTTGATCTGCCCGGTCGAACGACATATGATTTCCATACAACTCTCGTATGGCTGTTGTAATGCCAGGTTGCGCACTGAAGTGGCTGCACTACCAATGAAAGAGTACTTTGGGCAAGGATTCTCGAAAAATGGGTCTTCCAAGTTAAAGTGAGTGCGATAATGGGGCCTGTCGAAAAAGTTGTACAGGTTCCGCATCTTGTGAAGTCTCAGCTTCAGTTTCTCTAACGACCAGAGATATACAGACTGATGTTTACGGTCAATCACTCGGACCCCGATGCATGGCTTGGGCGTTGATATCAATGTCGTGTCCTCGTCAGTCTCGAATTGATGCAAAGCAGATGCGGTCTCCCAGTATGATAACGGGTTCGAAAATTGACCTTCTTCAATAATGGCGAACTGATATAGAACGTCCTTTCCGAGTTCTCTGGATATAATGTTGGCTTCTTTAAGCATGACAGCGTTCGTCAAGACTACTTCGGCCATTGTCACATAGCGAAGTTGCTTCCAACGCTTTACCACCTTTAACAAAAGCTCTGTCTGCTCATCGGTATATCCAGAAGTGTTGTTGAAATGCTGCGAAAATTGCCGAGACATACGATTTAGTTTAGCTTCGTAGATGCGTTTCTGGTTGTCTAGCTCTTTTTGGAGCTTCTCTTTCTCCAGCTTGAACTTCTCCTCCAGCTCGGTATGCACGAATGTTGTCTCCGTACAGACACTCTCTAAGCCATCGTCAACCATGGTTGCAGAAGAGGAATTGCGGTAGGAGTCTCTGGAAGAATCGTCATCGTCATTTTCGTTCCGGCTCTCAGACCTGGTTCGCCGCGAATTCCGTATGCGGGTAATATCATCATATAGCTTCTCCAACTCTTCATCCTTCATATCCCCAAAGTTCGCCTCGTTTGCATAAAAATTTAACACGGCTTCTCGTCGAGCAAAGTTCCAATCAATGACCTCTGAACCAATGATGCTGGCGCTTTCAGTGGGCGAATCCGGCCTTTCGTCCTCATTCTCAGTTGGGGAAGAGGTGCCCATAGCCTTTTCGGCAACCGTCTTTTGTAGGCCTCGCTCACGACGTACCTCCTCGGGATTATTAAAGCGGAAGATATGATAATCGCCCAGGATAATACGATAGCCACTACGCAACCGCCTTGGTTCCGAAATGCGTGCACCGTTTACCATAGTGACTGAATCGCCGTTCGGATGTATAGTGACGGTTCCGTTGTTGTTCTCGAACCAGCAATGTTCTTCTTGGATATTTGAACCGGACAAGCGAATGTCAGCTGGGGTGTCACTTTCCATCCGCCCTACTCTGGTGATGCCAGGCTTAATCTGATACATAAGGCATTCTGACATGAGAGGATCCTCGTTGAGGTTTACTAGATGCGGCATCTTTTTAGGCGCATAGACACCGACGTTATTTTTGTGCACCGCAATGCCAAGCTCTTCCAGTGCTTTTTCACGCTCCCTTTGGATTTCCTCCGTCTTTTTTAGTTTCTCTTCCCACGTTTCGTTCAAGTTCGCCAACAGTTTTTCAGAACTCTGTAGCTGCTCAATAATCTCTTGTCGCGTCATCTTTTTTGTTACGCCCTTGCTGTCAGTGACCTCGAATTCAACGTTAGCTTTATCGAGCGCTGCACGCGATGGCGGTGGCATAGAATGGCGACTGGTTGAAGTACTGCCGCTACTCTTGTAAGCGCTGTTAGCGGTCAGTTGTTCGACTTCCTCAGGTGCATAAGTTCTCAATCGCTCTCTCAACATCTCTAGCTCGTCTTTCAACTCTCGTATAAGCTTAGCATTGGGATCCTCGTTGATGACTGCCTTATTCTTGATCTTCTTGGCTTGATCAGCGTAACGCAGCGTACTTAATGTCTCATCATAGTCAGCCGGCGATATAGCAGCAATCATTGCCGTTTTCGAATTTCCACCCAGCGAATCTTTGAGAAGCCAAGTTAAGACCTTTCAAATAGGACGCGATATACATATGAGATACATGCGACTTCGTTTCTAGTAATCCGACAAGTTACCGAATCACGATAGGGAATAAAGATCTCTTTTGCCTTCTTCCCCTTTTTGCCTTCATTCATAGACTGCTCAGCCAGACCAGCAATGACTTTGCCCAATGTCGTCAGAGAGCGATTGATATTGGCACCTTCTTTAAGACGAGCGCCAGTTGCACCTGTACTATTTGCACGTTCGCTACCAGCCAAGTCAACCAGACTATTGAAAAAGGAAGTCGATTCAGCACAGGTCGCATAACTGACACATGCCGCTACATACTGCGTACCTAATTCTTGCAACTTTTTCCGTTTCCAATTTCGTCAACTCGTCGTAACGCTTCTGCGTGAGATAAAGCGTGAACACGGCGTGAGATCTGGACGACGTTTCGTTCATATTTGTAGCCGCAACTGTACGAGCCTAATGCGAGACATTGTGTTAGGTCTGGATCATATTAAAGATAAGTAATTAAGAGCACTGCATTACCTTATTTCCCTCGTCCATCAAGTGGTTGATATCCTCAAAAGAGTTCACCACAAGTCTTGACAAATCTTCAACATATGGACCAAGACTCGGATGCTCACGCACCTTGAGATTGCCTTTGTTTTTTGGGTTCAACAAATCACGCACTTTTTCATTGTAAATTTCAATGTAAGCAACTTCTACGCGATATGTCACGTTTGGGTCTGTATTCTGTCGGATACGTTCAAACAAGGCTGAGCAAGTTCTTGGTATGATACCATAATCTTCGCCATACCCCATCTACAACAGCGCATTGAGGCAAAAAGATGCAGACATCCATATATGATCACTCCATACCATTGAGTATGACTTTCCTGCTCCGGTCTGACCGTCTAGCAAATTCCACATTGTAAGTTTCATGCATACAGAAAACCACGATGGGATCTCCTGCAAACCTACAAGCAAAGATACAGCAGTTGTAGCCGTCAAAAGCGTGATCTAATAGTTCAACGCCTAGATCTTGATACACTGTCTCTTGATCTGCATAATCTGGGGAATTCTTATCCGCAGACCAGTATGATTTGTCGAACGTGAAGGCTTTATGGTCCTCGGAATCTTTGCCTGTACGACTTTCAGGCGGTCGGCTGAGGATCGTCTGGTTGCCTTCCATGCGGATCAACCCCACGGCGCCGCGCGCAATCTCTACAACAGTGCATGTTCAGCGTCATATCCACTGCCCAGCCGCCGGTAATTTTTTCGATATACCTCTGGCGTTTAGCGGACGACATCGTACGACGACCTTGATGTTTCCACCTCCGCTCATCAAGTTTCACGATTCAGAGAGACAGTAAAGACAGGAAAAAGGGTAACGTAAAGCGATCAAAGTTACGGCCGGTTGGCGTTTAGGAAAAGTGTTACTAGGTCGTTAAGACAGAATCGTAGTACAAGCAGCTAATGGCGCAAACACGTTGACATTACGAGGTGGACGTTGCATTGCAGAGTGACGCATAAACGAATAGATTGGCCGGGTTCAGGTACCGAGAAATGGCGAGGTTAGCAGACTGTGAGCGAAGCAATGGGGTATAAGCTCATTTACCGATCGGTTCAATGGTGCGCTGAAACGCCAATGTTGTTATTGTTTCAAGATGATGGCAAGTGCTTGACGCATGCACACTTGCCGACAAAGAATATATTGCGAGGGCGTACAAGTTGTGCTTTGGAGATGAATAAGGCCACGAAAAGTTCCGTGCTGCCGCTTGAAGAAATTTGAAAAAATTGTTACTATGATATATATACAGCAGGTTCTTCTTTTTGGGTTTAGTCCGGCTCTTTGGTTGTTCGCCTTCCTTGTCCCCAAGTGAAGAGTTGAACAAAAAGAAACAAAGCGAGGCAAATGGTGGGTGCAAAGGCGGAGTTGAAAGACTCTGTACAACATCGAAGGGGATCCGAATCGACAACGAAGCAAAGAGCCCAGACCTTCAAAGTCGCCTGATTTCGCATACCTCCCCTGAACAGGTGGGGTGGAGACGAAGGAAGGACGGTGTAGGAGTGACCATTGGATGGTGGGTCCAGACAGAGGCGCAGAGGTAGCGTGCCCGATCACCCGGTGCTGCTGTCTGCAGTAGCATGTTAGTCTACACCCGGAAGGCACGAAGGAGATACAACGGATGGAAGAAGGTTTAGTCCGTGTTTGCGTAAGGTGTAGAGGGTTTGGGCGGTCTGGGTGAGTGTGGTTTGGTCGTGTATGGTCCAGTTGGTACGGGTGGATGTTTGGTGGGTGGATGGCTTGTAAGCTCTCCCCAAGCGAAGCTACAATAACAGCGGAATGCAGTTTTATTGGTTTTTGAATAACCTTTTGCGTCCTCCGTTGGTAGTGTTTGCGTCAACGTCAAGTGAAATTTGCGCCATGCTTTAACGAAGAGATACGGTGAAATCGAAATACATTTGCAC
>JSYX01000486.1:0-27158 GCA_000787465.1 Thermomucor indicae-seudaticae
TGATCCGCAATTCAAACACCTCCAAAGCTTCATTTAATGCTTCCGACCGGTGTTACCCAAGACAGAGGCGACCTTTAGCCGTAACGGGTAACTTAAAATTGGCGTCCCTGTTCACAATGGCTGTTTGCCTCGGTTATCCCGCCGCCCATAGCAGCGCTGGCATATCTTGTTGTTGGATGTGTCTTGTGGATGTGCCGGCAACAAATAAGGAGAGCAAATAACGGGACGTTCTCTGCAAGATGGTATAACGGTGTTGGGTTTTTTTGTTGGGCTGGAGTAAAGCCGCCCAGGAGAAATATAACGGTGTTGGTACTCAAGGCTAAAGTCGAAGTACTGGATCGAGGACTATCGGCTCATTAGAGAGAAAATTGTATTGTCTCTCTGCTCCAGCCGGAATACAAATAATTTTTTAGAAGGAATAAGCGAATACGTATGTCACGTAATGCTATAAAACCTTACATAAATATACATGAATATAGCCAGCAAATAACCAATACAAATAGTGCTTTGAAGCATATTTAAACGGGGCCTCCATCCATCCCTCCCCGATCCTCCTTCGCGTCGTCATGGCTCAGTTGTTGCTGTCGCGTCGGGCTTCGTGAAGCAACTGATTCTTCACCTCGGGGCCTGCCCGCCTGGACCTCCTGATGAACCCTGGAGTGGGAAGCTGGCGATAGTTCAATGTATTGCGCTGCCAACAATACAATTCCTGACAGTCCCGCTCCCAGTGTATTTGCTCATACTGAAATTTGACAGTCGCCCTTCTTGCCTTGCAAATATCTATCTTCTTCTGGTTCTTACAGTTTACGAATCGTAAGTAACATAGACTTGTTTACTAGGAGAAAATAGTTAGCAACACTTACAAACTCTGCCATCCTCTCGTTTCGGTCCCTGCGACGTCTCGCCTCAGCAAACTCCTCAAACTCCCTTGATTTCGTGTACCATCGCACGTCAGCAAATAAATTGAAATGTGTCACTGAAGGCTTTACCTTCTTCGTCTATCTTCTATTTTTCTCTCCTTCTCTCTATAAGCTCGCTTTTGCTTGTTTTCCACCTCTTCCTGTTCTCGTCGCTACTTCCTGTTAGTACATCCTTGCTAATTAGCAGAAAACTGAATCCTTATACTCACTCTCTTTTCCCTTTCGCTTGCCTCTTGAGAAATTATATTGCACAAATAATCCAAGTTAAATATCCTTGACTTCTGTTGTGAAGAAGACGAACGAATGCTCTTCTGGCGAGGTACGCAATAAGTTCTTTTTGGAGGTGGCAGCGGCGACTTTTCGGATGATATAGGCTTGGAGGCACAGGATAAAGGTCGTTTTGGTGAAATAGCAGTATGTGACAACCCGGTGGACTTGCTCGAAAGGTTATACGTCGACAATTTTGTTTCTTGTGTGATACGGACTTATTATCTATAGCGATCGTTATTGGGAAGGCAGAATGCTGGTTTGATCAGGATAAAAGGACTTGCATTCTGCTTGGATTTGCCTTTGCCCGATGATAAAGACACTGGAGAACGCACAACGTTACGGGACGCAGCCGTTTTTCTGTGAGGTCAGGTCAGATGAACCACTCCACCCATTGGATAGAAACACATATCCCATTACCTCTACAGTGGCTCCTAGCCTATTGCAACGTCTCGATTCCTGGAATTTTGTTGCAATAGCCGGGGGTGCAATAGAGCGAGGAGGCTGACAGATTCAGTTTCCAACTGATCGCATCCGGCTCTTGCAATGGCAATTTTTGTAGCAGAAAGTCGACGCGTTTAGAGGTATACGAGTCCTGCTTTTCCATTGGGAACAGCTGTTGTCAGATATCAGTAATCGTTTAGTAATAGATTCATTATTAGTCATTGTATCTTAGTAATTGCAATGTTCATTAAACGAATGAGTGAATAAAGATTTAATGTAATAGGGATATGGTGCCGTTTAAAAAGCAAGTTTGGATTTTATTCCAGTCAACTTCCTTTTCAATTACAATTCCCCCGAAGTTCAAAGGATTAAATAAAGGACAAGAAGACGCACTTCTAGTTAAAGCAAGGAATGAACTTAACTGACACTGGAACAGCTCGCAGAATGGTTGAAGAAAGAATATCATCGGGAGACAGCAGCAAACAAGTCGAGCATTTCTCTTTGCCTAAAGCTCAAACGTGATTCAATCGAAGTTGCATGCGAGAGCAGCTCTTTCTTAAAGACACAAAATACTGGCGGGTTGTCGGTACGTTGCATTTGTGACAATTACAGTACAGTCAAGAATTCTAGGAGCTTACATGTGCATTATCTTCCGGTAATATGTGGAAAGAGCTCTGTATAGTTGGAGCACTGAATTTCAGGAACGTGATATCCCATTGAACTGGAACATTATTGTTCAAGCAGGCGAATTCTTCGCAAAAAAGCTGCATTATCCTGATGGCGTCTTCAAGGGTAGCAATGGCTGGAAACAACGGTTCAAGAATCCCATCAATCTTTCCATGTATAAGATACACGGTGAATCAGGTGCATCAGACGTGTAAAAAATTGGCCACTCCATTAAAGAAATAAACGAATATTATTAGGTCAAGGTTTCAAATTGATATAGTCCGCCATTGCAACATGGAGTTAACGACGTTGCGGAGTGCGGAAGGCCGGGATGTTGCGATGGCCTTAAGCATTTTCAGCGATTCCTGAAAATGCGTTGCCGTAGGCGGGGTGTTGCAATAGCCGGGGTTGCAATAGGCGGGGTGCCACTGTAACTGCTGGCAGCCTATCCACAATTGATTTCCATGGCCCAAAGGTATTATCTTTGATATGAAGTCAGACTTATGATCTGTTGGCAGTGTATTATACTAAACCCACTACCGTCTTGGGATGTCCACGCAGCCTTGCTCACATTTTGCGGTTCAAAAAAAAAACTGGACGTGCCACCAGCGACAGTTTGTCGTTCAACAGCTTTGGCTATGATATGGAATTAGGTTAAACCGTCTATTCATACTAGCAACAAGCGTAGTAATTACCTTTCGATACCGTCTATGTGACGTCCTCCACGCGATGTCCGCTAGATGGTTTACCTAAGGTATACATCTGCGTTTAATACCTATGCACTGATAAATATGTGGTTTAGTTACCTTTATCAGAAACGAACGCAGCTTTCCTGTGAACATTGGTCCAATATGCGTCGAAAACGTCTTCAAATAGTCTTCCCAGCTGATGCACAGTGTTGTGCTATGGGTTGTACGTATAGCAGCTGCGGAACATCAATCTCACATCTGCTTCGAATTCACCTTCATGTCCATATTGGTGGCCGTATAACTTGCGTTCAAAGGTTGACATATCCATCCGATGTTTAATCACATCGGAATAGTCAGTCGAACCAGTTTTGACTGGGTCTACGGGTTTCTCAAAGGGCCAGCTCATATGCTTGTACTCAGGCTTTTTCAATTCTTGAATTACGGCCGCGCAGCGTTGAAACTGGTCATCGGATATCGTCTGCAAAGAAATAGGCACTGAAGAAGCCGAACTGGGCATGCCTGATGGTGCCACGCCTTTGGAGCTTGCGGCAGGCGAGGGAGCGGATGACTGTTTTTTGGGTAGAATGAATAGGAAATATGTCAAAAATAGAGTGAGATCCACTGACATTTACAGGCAGGTGACGGTCGGCTACGCCCTTGCGGAAAACGTCTTCCAATCTTTTCGCATCCTCAGTGACAGGGTCCCCGTCGTCGTTGTAGAGATAACAGTTCTCAACATTAGATTCACATCCGCAACTACCTCATCCACCTTCTTGCATTCGTCTTTGCGTAATTTTTCTGGTATCGTACCGAGATCTATGAGATTTTCGGGAACATCAATGTATTCAGGACAATTCTGGATGACTGGATCCACAGGCGCGAGAAAAGGAGCAGCGCAGCGGTGCTTTTGGAGAGACTTTAAAACTTTGACACAAAAAGGTTGTCACTTTGGTTCATCATTTTGCGCTGAGGAGTTATTATTGGTGGACATATAACGAGGATATGGAAAGGAGCCTTTCAAAGCCAAGATTAAATGCAGCGTCCTTTTATATTGTGTTGATGATCATGCGCCACCAGTACAGCAAAGTATGGACAACCTTCTCCATGCAATTTCCTTTCGATGCAACACGCTGCAGACGATACAGTCATGTAATAGAATGACAACAAACATGAAGAAGGCTCAGTTATTTGGCGGCTACATAAGTCAGCAACGAAGTGATAGCATTATGGAAATGTATGGGAAAAAGTGGAGAAAGAAGAGGAAATCAACGGAAGAATGACAGCAAAATACATATGACCAAATCAAAGGCTTCAGCTACTCCTTTATATGGGTCACTATAGCAGTTGCGCAATACTCGAGTGACAAGCCTGCCATATCAGCTAAACACATCATTCGGAAATGGCTCAAGTTACCACAAACATGCTTAATACATCGAATATATAGCATGCTATACAGTAGTACCCTAATCGACGTTGGGTCAGTAAATACATTAACGCTGTCATTTTAAGCGAAGGATAAGCGAGATATTTATTACTGGATTAATTCCATAGCGCACAAGGATACCCATGCGTTAACTTACTCCATATGTTTTACTTTTCTTGTAATGACATCTAAAAAGTGGTTTTACTTTCGCTATTATCATTTCCAGAAAAACGCGTGAATCGTTCTGGATCTGGCATCTACTTTGTTGTTAGTCTTTGCCGTTCGTCAACCGATTGTCCTCGTTCTGAATGGTGAGCAATGCTTTATTGAACCATTGCTTTTGCAGTTTCGGAACAAGGTAATGACTCTGGAATACGTTCACTCGCGTTCCATAGCTGGCAAGCAATTGAGCCATGCTTTTTTTCTTTCTTGTCGTTCCATTAGACGGCTGCACTGTTCGCCCTGAAGATAGTTTTTGCGAATATAAGTACACCGCTAGATTGACGGCGCATGCAGTATATCAAGATTGCGCGCCATTATTTCTTGCAGCAGTTCTGGGTATAGTAATCAGAGAAATGAAACAAACTATTATTTTGACGCTGTATAAATCAAAATGGACTATCCAACAAAAACCACGAAATAGGGCATATACAACAGTTCTGTTTCTCCGAAAGTGTTGTTTACTTTTACAAGCACGTATGAGAGAAAATCTTTGATGCATTTGCATTCAGTGTGCGAGAGACCGAACATGCGATTAGTTTTGGAACCTGGTTACACGTAGTACAAAGTAAAATATGATATGTTACGTTACACAAATAAACGAGCAGGGATGGGGCACAGAGAGAAGGGAAGATCAAAAAGAGAAGAGAGGACTGCCTTCCAGATATCTTTTTCATCAGGCTTTTAAAGTTTGTGTTTGTGCGTTACAGATATGGCTAGGGTTCCTTATCGATACGATCGAGACGATATGTGCTCATATCGTATTGTATCGTATCGATTGTTAAACTTATATTACACGCCGAACCGCCGAGAACCGCCAACTATTAAGCAGCTGATGTGGTCAAGATACTTTGAAAAAGCAAAAGAGCACTGATGATATGTCTCACCACCAAAATAAATGTACATACTTTGTTGTTCTGTCAACGCAGAATTAAAACGTTCAGATCCTATCTATAATATAACGGTCAGGTATTACATTGGTTGCCGTTCACGATCGATTCCGATTGATATATGATATTTACGATCGAGACGATACGATACTGATACGTCGGTATCGATAAGGAACCATAGATATGGCTTCCTTTTTCGCTTCTTATTCTGCGCCCACTTCATATTTATCCATTTTGTTTTCGTCCATGTCCTCGCCGTCCGCTATCTGTAGCAATCCATCCGTTATATGGTGCCAAGAGGACGAATCGTTCAGCATGCGCGTTCAACGCCACCAGCAAGCGGCTGTCAAGGCATCGTCTACCAAACGCAATCAGCGCCACCGATGTCGTTGACCCTGCCGGACGGGGCGCATGAGTTTCACCCGAGGCCCGGTCTTGCAACTTTCTTGGATGATCCCCTCCAGAACACGGACGGCGATCCCAGGAGCGGATGCCATGATAAGAATGAGGTAAACGCCGTGAAAAGTACTGTGAAAGTCGCAGCTGCTGTTACTCCCGTCCCAGATGTATCCGAGCAGTCAGTCAGCAACGAACATGAGTGGTGGTTTTATATCGACGAGGTCACTAGCGGATAGCAGGATCTCATGGTGTCCGACGACGGAAGCACGGTGGTACCTGTCTGGACACGTGCTAAAGGCGTTCCTGGAAGAAAAAGGACAGAGATGAACGGACATGTTAGCGATGATGAAAAGGAGGAGTTTGTCGAGGGCAAAGATTACAGTGTTTGTAGCGAAGAAGAGGAGCAAAAGAAGAAGAATACTACTTTGAGAGCGAAAACAGAACTCGTGAGGAAGACGAAGATGATGAAGAGTGGCTAACGATGGTGCTGATAAATATATATCAAAGAAAAGAAGTTCCGGCCTTTGAAGTATACAGACCCAAAGGGGGCACCACGGTTTACAATTCTTCCAATATATTCCTTTCAAGCCAGATACAACCATGTTGATGCACAGGCTTTCTCCAAGATGCACCATGAAGCAGAATTGAAGAACAACCCCAACATACTGTCATGGGAACAGTTACGCAAAGCGTACTTCGACCTTTTCGACATGAAGAAAATTGGTCACAAGAAGTACGAAAGCCTTCAGACTGAAAGCTGCATTTTCTGGTACGCCTCTATCTCTGTAAACGGAGAAACTTCTACTAGAGTTGCTCCGTATAGGAACGAGATACGCACTGATGGTGTGGATGTGAAGTTTGTATTCAAAAGAAAAAAGTATGAGAAGCCCGAGCCAGTTCCGCCAAGCGACCTAAAAGTTAAGTTGCAAGGCGCTGTGACTTGGGGAGTAGACTATGGTGTTTCAGATGTCTTCGTGGCCGTCGATGGTGACGGCAGCACCGGTCACAGACTTCGACGGATATCTAATGAGGAATATTATGATCTCTGCGGTTATAATTGTGCCACGTCAACGTCAAAAATTTATCAACAAAGAACCAGAGGCCAAAAGCATAACTGACACTGAAAACAGCCAACCTCGACGAGCTGACCAAGTGTATTCCTATATTTTCCGGCATTCGATGCAATTACCAAATTCTACGATAAAAATTTTCGGTACGCTACACTCTATTTTGCTCTTCAAGCGCGTGCTTGCTACCATCAGTGATTTCTAGCTACAACAAACTAAAGTTCAAAACATATGTAGAGCGACAGAAAGGTGTACACCAGATTGTCAAATGCCTCACAGACGGCAGTAATAAGTATAGTGAGGACGCGGACCCTAGGCCAGTTGAACCATACGAACAAAAAAAGAACCAAGGACAACGCTGGCGCCTAGCCCCATCTCTCGACACACCCGATGAAAAAGAAAAGAAAAAATTATAGCCTACGGAAACGGCGGCTTTTCGGGGTCAATGACAGGCGAAAGGAGCGGCCCCACCAGAGCCATGTTAAGAGCGTCAAGAAAAGCATGCACTCACACCAATGTAAGCTTTCACAACCACGCAATAAACGATCTCTCATGCAGTGATTTAGAGTATCGTCATCATGATTGACGAATATTTGACTTCTCAAATGTGCCCAAAATGTCAAGTCCGAAGTGTTTCCAACAAAAAGGAAAAGGATGGCCGAAAAATACACGCTGTACTCACATGCGACATGTGCAATAGGGTCAGGAATAGGGACACCATGGCAGCCCTCAATACTCGCAACGTCTTCATTTATACAAGCGCGACAAAGAGGATATTATCAAGACCGGGCAGATGAACAGCACTGAAAGTATAATCGAGCATGATACTCCGTATGATTGAGGATCTTTTGGCTGCGTCAAGGTAAGGACCTTACGATCAATGTATCATGTGAATGGGATTACCTCGAATACGCTAATGAAACATTTTAGAGCAAAGAAACGATGGTATGTGGTTAACGCATGGTAGTGTAGCTTTTCTCAGAGTTACTGTATACCTGATAAGTGCTGATTCGCTCGAAACATACAAAACACACGATGATTAAAGAGAGAGGATGTTTGGCTGCCCATTTTCCAGAGTTGGGAGTTATGACTTGTAACGACCGCCCAAGTTTTATTAGAAGATGTCAAATCAACACAACCAGCGACCACCGCATTTTCCTAGATAGAGTGCTGTTATGAACCACATCACTGAGTAAGACAGTGATAGGCGTTACTTGTTACTTCACTACATTATTATTTACTACTTTTGTCATTCTCTTTAATGGATTTTTGCGTCGCACAGCTAGAGTGTAAGGCCGGGACGACTAGTCCTCTCTGATGGACCAGCCAGAGCAGGAGGACCGGGTGGAAAAAATTAGTTTAACAACGAGCAACCGGTTGAGTTGGTCTTATAGTTGTTAGACTATAAAGAGCAGATACTACAAACGTTCTCAGCCAGAGGGTCTGAAAGAATGCTGGTCAATGAGTTGCAACATGGCTGCCTTTTATATTTTTCTGAAAGCCAATTCACATGTGCGGGACTCAAAAACTATGAACCACTAAAAATCAAGGACAGGAATTGCATAGGGGAGATGGTCAGATGTCTAGATAAATGACACATGTTTATCAAAAGCATAAAGCTTTTGCTTTGGAAAGACTTGCAAGTCTCGTTGAATGCTTTGGTAACTGGAACGGGTGTACTACGGCTCTCCGATCCCGTCTTTTGCGTCGTTGCGAAACCAGATATGCACCTAGATGAGCAAGAAGGTTACCAAAGAAGTAAGGGCCTAAGAAAGGACGAAAAGGGGCTGAAAAAGATACTGATTTTCTGCTTGGAGTGCAGGCAGGGATCAAGTTTACATTGGAAAGATTATCGGAAACCATTTCACAGACGGTATTGTTACAGAAAGTCAAGGAATTGAATGCTGGTGATCGAGTTCATGGCATACTGGCGCAAATGCCTTTGCCTACTCATATCGACGAAACGTTGGTGGTGGAAGCCATTGATTATCAAAAGGATGTTGACGGATAAAAAGACTTTTCGCTTAATGCGGAAGCTCTGATTTACACTTACTCACTCCTGGATACATATATTACGTAAGTTTCGATCTTCCCTCTTCTGACAGACACTCTCGCCTAATAGTACAAAGCAGCCAAGTTAGCTCATACCTTGAGAATGCAGTTATGGAAGGAGCATTTGGATCTGCTGGACTTTAAAGACTGGTCGGATTCCATGGATCCAGACGACGACGATGTTATTCGCACACGGGCAACACACGATATCGGCTATGACAGTATATCGGCATATTCCACCGGGCATTCTCGCAATAGTTATGATATACGCGAGGCTGGTGAAGCAGTTCGCGTCATTGACCGTATGTACCGCATCAAAAGTATTTGTTTCCCGGGGTGATCGCTACAGCGAGCGGGTACTGTTGAGATCGTACCACCTACTCGCAGTCCAAGGAAAATTCCAGCGTGCGCCCCTCAATATCACGGCATGCATCTTCCGAATCGCGAGACCGAAGCGCGCTACTAAGCATCGTAAGAGCAAGCCAGATGCACTGATGCGCACGTATGCCAATGTTATTCTGAAGGCAAGTCCAGAAGAATTGAAATCACTGAAAATGAGATGACAGACACCGGGAATAAACTGTAATATCTTCAAGATGTGCTGAATCCGAGTCTGTGACAAGGATGGTGACTCCTCTATTTGACAAGGACGTCTCTCTTGCACACGTTGATTGTTCAATTATATAAATTTCCATATTGATGAGCATTTCGTGTATGCATTCAGGACGGTATCCGTAGCATATAATACGAACATGGATCGAGACTAGGGAAAACGATTGTCACCAGCTATGCCCCAACGTCGTTATAATACATGGAAAAAAACGTACGCAGTTCATTAACGGATTCAAAGCCGTAGACTGTCGCTCAGGTTGAGTCACTGCTGATGAAGGGCTTTCCAAAACTCAGGCATCATCACCTGTTATGAAAGGTGTGACTAAAATCATGCCTAAGTCAATAGCGATGAAGGCCGAGAGAAAAATTCAGGGTGGGCCAGTGGTGATGAAGGGCGCAACGAAACTCGGTTGTCACTGACGATGAAAGACGATCCAAAACTCAGACTGGGACATTGGAGACGAAGGACGCGAAGAAAACTGGAAAACCCGGGAACATATACATACTGACTCGGAAACAAAGTGAGTCGATCCTTATCTGTGGCACACATGTCTTCTCGGTTGCCTGTTGAACTTTGTCCCAGCATAAACTTCTTTCATAGTCGAGCATCTCTTATCACAAGCGAACATTAAATATTGGTTACCTTTGGAATACTCATGAAAAGTTAAGAACCCGGCCGATCTCGTGTATCCAGCTTGTCGGCACGTCATAGACCAGCTCTGGTATGACGCAGTAAAAAAAAAAACTTGCACCTGCTTTGCCAGTCAGTCAAAAAGCGTCTCGTCATTTCCTTGAGCGAAAGGTCTTTTGGTATACTGGGATCAACTTTTGAATTAACTGCCAAGGAATACCAGTCTCCTCGTTCAAGCGCACAAATTAACAAAGGGGCCTACAGCTAAAGAATAAAGCTTGTAATGCTCCTGGGAAGGCCCGCCGTAACCATGCATTACAATATAGCGACCGGGTCCGACGATGGCTCATTGACGGCCTGCATTATGGGAGCGAGTAAAAAGAACTCCAAACTTTACTGCATAAAACGTTCCGTGCAAACCATCTCTCCCGGCGTAAAATTGGTTCAAGTGGAAGGAATCCCGCGAGCATGAGGATGATTACGTGGATAGGTTAAAGGATTCTAGACCGGTCGTAGCGAGACTGGACGCCAAAGAACTGAGATCGCAACTTCGTGGGAGGGCTATCGAAACCGCGCTCCTTGACGCAATTCTGTATGGCGTTTTTGGGAGCAAGTCGTCTTACGAGTACGCGTAACACGATGTTCGAAAAGAACACAACTCAGACAAAATTCATGCATCGCGGCCTCAACTCTTCAACTTTCACACACGAAAAAAATGAGCGACAAGGCTAATGACAAGACCAAGGGCAAGACTAAGGACACCACTCGTTTCCATCGAGCACTGTATAAGCGTACGAGCATACCGGGAACGCCAGAAGAATTGCGTGAGCGAAGGGTCGTGCTCGACAATTCACTACGAAAAAAGCATCGAGAACAATTGATTACTGCCAAACGGTTCCGACATTTGACACGGCGTGAGGAAAGGATTAGCACCGGTGAACAACTGGCTATCAATGAGCATGACAGTATGGGGCAATTACGAGAGAAGAAGTAAAAAGCAAAGGCTTATTGACGATACTTTTCTTTTTCCTCAGTGGACATTGATCCATATTATCGTTTGACGGAGGAGCAAGTGGAAGAGCTGGCTGATGATTTAAAGTCAAACGACAAGAGTCTGCGACTGGAAGCTGCTCAGTATCTTGCCAAGTTTGTGCTTGAACCATCCCAGGCTTTGATTGACTATATCTCCAAAGGCGATTGTATCGAAACGCTTACGGTTCATAAATTAGCAGTAGTGATTATGCTAGTTTGAACATTTCAGTGACCACGAGTTATTTTTGTAGCACATGCTGACTGGGACTGACGCGGACGAAAAGTTGCAAGCTGTACGGACCATTTCCAGTGAGTTTTCAGCTTGAGAGCAGATAAGCAGAGAAACAAGACACTAAGCTTTCTGTTTTGCAGATATTGCGGCCGGTTGCTACTACTTGTGGATCCAATCCGTCTCCACTGTACCGTACATGATATCCTTTTTGGATTCAGATAATGCGGCAAGTAGCAGGAAAAAAGAGAGACAGATGGAGCGGAATTGACTCGCTGCGTACAGGAATTGCAAGAGGCGGCTGCTGGTGCCATCGGTAATATGGCGGCGGAAGATCTGGGAGACATGACAACAGAAGATGATGAAGTACGAGAAACCATTCGAAACAATGGTGCAGTACAGCCACTGGTGCGGATGCTGGATACAGACGTAAGTACCTCGAAAAAAGAATACGAAGATTCTATCCGAAATAACTACGGACAAATTCCTTAGGATTCACGGTTGGTGCAAACTGCATGTTTCGCACTTGCCAACCTGATGCGTGGACAAGAAGGACACTTGAACGAGTTTTTGAACGCTGGTATTGCAGAACGCTTATTCCGCCATCTCAAAGATGAGACAGTATGTCTTCCTTTTCTTGGCAGAAGGGCCAGATAAGAACGAAGAAAAATGATATTGAATGTCCATCCAGGCCGATACTGTCACTGAGATATGCTGGGTGATGACTTACTTGACCAAGGGTAGCAAGGAATTCCGAGAACTTATTATGCAGACCGGAATATCTTCAGTATTGGTAAGACTTAATGCAGAGGACTATCCATCTTCAGCGACACACCGTGGTTATTGCTGATTGGATTATATGTAGGTTGAGACTTTGCGTAGGTTATCAGATCAAGGTCCAGTCGTTTTACCAGTCTTGCGTACGCTGGGAAATCTAGCGGGAGGTCCAGACGAATACATCGAGATTCTGCTGGAGCAAGACCATTTCTTGTTCACGGTCTTGTTACTCACACATTCTCAACATCGGTAATTACGTGCACATCGTTTCTTTTTTGCCCAGTATTTTGACGGGAAATGTTGATGGGTAGGGTCATCAAAAAAGAAGCGTTATGGGTTCTGTCGAATATTACATCCTCGTAAGTCCAAACGGAAAGTATTTCTAAGGATATCCGTCCAAAGCTCATAGGATTGATTTATAGGCAGAGAATTGAGGTGGTCCAAAAAGTAGTGGACGCAAACGCCATAAAGTATCTTGCTGATATACTCGTCAACCCTGGAGGATTTGATATTCGCAAAGGGGCGGCTACTTGTCTCATGAACATTGCATGGCATGGGACTAAGTACATGGAAGTACTACCACACCAAGAGTTACTTCCCGGTAAACTGTCAAACCGCTTTGTAAAGCCTATCAATGACCTGCTGAGCTTTACTCCTTCCTTGGCAGGTTTCATTGACTTGATCCAGTCGCAGGATGCTGAATCCATGCGCATCGGTCTTGCATACGTTGATATGTTACTTACTCGTGTTCCAAAGGTAACTTGACGGACGTGATGGATATCTATACAGGAACAAAAAGTTAACACTTACTCCATGAACCAGGGAAACGAGGTAATCGAAACGACTCCAGGTTGTATGGAAGCATTAGGATCAGTGAACCCGATGCCTGATCCTGAACTCTATGCCCTTGCCAATCAACTCGTGGATCGCTTTTACAAGGACAATCCTGGTTTAGTGCCCTCATGATTATCGTGTATATAACAAAAAGGTCGAGTACATAGCAAAAAGTAAGCGAATAAAAACAATACATTCAATAGGATAGGGTATCTATGCACATTGAAATCCTTAATATGCCGATTATATTATGCTACGCTTATCGGCATGGTTTGTTCTTTTATTTTTCTACATCAAGATTTCGCTGTGATAAGAGGACTTGAGTTCTTTGTGCGGTAATACAATGCAGTTGCGCACAATGATTTCGTCCGCCACCGTCACCTCTTTGCCTATAATCATCGTTGGGTTGACCCAGTTATATTACGTATCTAGATGTATACATTGTCTCTTCCCCACTTACCCAAGATCGTAATGCTCTGGCTCTTGACACCGTTCTTCATCATTTCAATATTATGGTCACCCACCGGGCTGCCTTCCACACGTGCCCAAGTGCCGATCTTGCTGTTCCATCCAATTACAGAGTGCAACACACAGCTGGCATTCTAAAAACAAATGATCAGTCCAGCGCCGACATACGTAGAACCCTTTATAAAATGCTGTACCCCTATTTGCACGTTGTCCAGGATAATAGAGTCCTTAACGCGCACACCCTTTCCGATGGTGACCCGTGGACCAATCGATACATTGGGACCAATCTATAGAGGAGTATAGTCTGAGTTGGTACATGTAATGCTATTCCCTTGCTTTTCTTGCCCTTTTTACCTTGGCCGTCGGATCCACATGAGCAGATGGATGAATGTAGACTGCACCAATGATTTCCGGACCACCAGGCTGCTGCTGAGCCAACTTTTCAGGGCAATCCTTTGCTTTTTGTTCCAGGTACGCCGCGTTAGCCGGTATAGCCGAACTAATTTAATTACGCATCAGCAAAAACACAAAAAAGAACGTCTACTTCTCTTCCCTCCTCCCTCTCTTTTTACTTTACTTTACCCAGCCGTCTTGATCTGTCTCCAAAAGTTTTCAGTGACATAGACATATAACTTGCGATTTTCGGAAAGCGGTCTTAAGAGGTCCTGCTCGAGACGCAAACGGCCATCCGATGGCGTCCAAAGATAGTCATTTTCTTCCATCGATGAATCATCCTTTTTGCGATCAATCGCCTTTTTCATTTCTGCAAATACGGCCGTATCAAAAAGGTAGACACCGCAAGAGATCAAGTCTGAAATGAATGTTTCTGGTTTTTCCACATAGTGTAGGACTTCATTGGTTTCGGGCTTGGCTACCAAACAACCGTACTTGGTTGCTTGGTCTCGGGGAACTTTGGTACCGAGCATAGTGCACAATCCGCGATGCTTCATGTGGGCCGCGACCATTTCGTTGAGCGGGAACGAGCAAGCGATATCCACGTGCATTACGAAAAACTGTTGAGGGTTGCCGCGCAAAATCTCGTCCCGGAAATGATATAGACCTCCCGCTGTACCCAGTGCCTGATATTCACGCAGGTACCTTTTTCAGTCGTCAGTAACAGAAAGAATAAGGCCTTCCACATCCTAAACTTTTCTTACCGAATGTGCAGATTGGGAAACTCTGTTGCAGCATCTTCGACGAAACGAGAAAAGACATTGTCCTCAAAGAACCCAATAATAAGCACCTCTTTGAGTCCCTCGACTTTGGAAAGCGCCGCGAGATGATGGGCGATAATGGGCGCGCCCGCCACAGGAAACAGGGGCTTGGGGACGTCGAGAGATAAGGGACGGAAACGCGTCGCGCGTGATGGTCCACCGACCAGAATGACAGCTTTGAATTGCTGAGACATGATGAGAAACGAAGTGCAAAGAAAAAAGATCGTCGGTCCCTTCTGAAGATCAGAGTAATCTCGATCTTATTGGCTGCATTACGGTTTGCCCGTTACTGCTTTTAGGAAAGCTCATTTTGGGGCGCTGATTTGATCCAGTAGCTTGCTCTCGTGCGCAACCGTACGCGTCAGGCTTCGTTTTCTCGTCTTCAATAACTGAATTTCTGTTGGAAGAAACAGGGTTTCCTATCAGTCAGATTGTCATGTCCTGAATTTCTTATTTTCTTTTCGGCTTTCCTTGCGTCGTTATGAAAATGAGCGCCGATCTTATGGAAGACCGTCAATCCTGAGAGGCGCAAATGGCACGTCAACCGGATTTCTTCCAGAGCTTTTCGGGACGTATATGAAACCAGCAAAACAGAGTCTGAGTCTCCTACTGTACTGAGCAAATGAGAGCGCTGGTTGCCTTACGATGTGTTTGTGCAAAAGTGAGTTGTTAGAACTCTTGTTGCGTTTCGAAAATATTAACATACATGTTTACAACACCAAAGGGACATTGTGGGTGGGAGACCCTCCATACTAGAGGCACAGTGAGCGATGGTGCTTCAATAAGTAACATTTACCCACAATCGACCATGAGCTGGTCTGGCACACTTATAGAGCTGGCAGAGGCTGGAGAACAATGGACTCAAAATCGTCTCCAGCGTCGTGTCGTAGAAACTCTTGGAAAAGGTATTGCAGACTAAGCAGGACTTCAACAAGAAGTAATCATTTTTGCTATAGATGTGATACACTTGATGCAGGGAACCAGGATGTAGAACGAAGTATGTCACGTAACCATTATCCTAATAACCACTTTAATCGATCGAACATGCGTGCGATTCCGGGCGCCTGTTGGTATTGTTATAGCGCTCATCATCCGTATTATTTCTACGACAACGTTTTTCTTGTGGCGACGGCGTCACAGCTTTAGCCAGTCGAGGAGAATAAAGTCATTCCGGATTCATGCTTTACACTCTTTTGGGGCGTTTTGCAATCATACAACGTAGGTAAATCAGGCATGTTGAATACTTTGGGAATGCCGCGTACCCAAAGAGGTCAAATGAAAGTAAAATATCATGTCATGCTTTTTGAAATGATGTGCATGACAGGAGATTGCGTTCTTGATTAGTGGAGTTTATAAGTCAGAATTGGTGAACTATTAGGCTTATTCTGCGCATGGCCTGTGGAATACAATATGCAGACACAGATGAAGTGTAACATTCTTTAACCTTGATGAAAGGCCAACGCTGCACCTAGTTCCAAAAAAACAGAGAATAAAGCTCAGAATGAACAGCAATAAACCGCTTCAGCTTTGTATTCATGTATAGATAAGAACGATAAAATGGTATTGAAATAAGAATATAAATGAAAGACATAGGAAAAGGCTTCAATTACTCTTCGTCCGTATCCGAGTCCGAGTATTCATTGTCTGTCTGTTGGTGTTGTCGAGCTCGCGATGCTAAACCAAGCATTCTTGAGAGTCTCATTACTCCCGCAATTGTACCCTGGACGGGTGTCTCCTCTTCGGGGATTTCGCCTGGTTCCTGTACTCGGAATCGAATGTCGTGCACAAATGTCAGTACCCAGATATGTATCAGACTTGACATAAAGGCAAAAGTTGTAGACGCTTGGGTTGGCAGGACCAACGAAAGAGAATTGGAATGTACGCTCCTTCGTGATGTCCGTGGCCTTCGTTGGTGGGACTATAATCCGGTTTATCTTGGGCTCTCCCAAAAAGATCCACCAGTAAGGCTTCTTTGCCTGTAGAAAAACGTCTCATAAGATGCCACGTCCCACTGCTTGACATATTCCGCTTACCCCAGGATAAAATGGCGTATGTGCGAAGGGGGGAGTTCCATTAAGTGCCTCTGCTTTCCTTATAAGCTCGTCCTCGTCCAACAAATCATCGCATTTGGCGTCGGCTTCCCCATCTTGGCTTTCAGGAGCATCAACGTTCACCAGCTTAAGAATAAAAGCAACAATATCGGTGGACCCCATGATATTCCTCTCCACAGCTACCAAATCGTCAGCACGAGCCGATCGCTTAACGCCACACTTTCCGCTTACCCTTGAAGAGAGCCTTGTATACGTCAAGTTTCGGAATGCGATTTGCCACATTCATCACATCCGAGTATTCTTGGTCATTTATGGACCTCAAGAAAGCCCTGCTCTCCGCTTCGGGCATATCCAACAGCTACTGCACTGAGCGGATATACTGCTTTCTCGAACGATGGTAACGCCGCAACAATTGAGTGGTCACGTGTGGCAATTGTTTCACGGGTGGTTCCCCTGGGTACAGTAGTGCCTCGATCTTTTCCGCCGCGGATTGGCCTCCAAACCGCCGGAAAAACGTGAGGGCGGAAAAAATCGAGGGAATTACACTAATAAGTGCTCAGCGAATTGACTCCAGTGAAGTGGAAAAATGTGAGGGCGGAAAAAATCGAGGCAGAAAACATCGAAGGACCACTGTAGGTAGCCTGCAGCAGATGCTGTTGCACGTCCATAGTTCTTGTCGTCACTGCTAAGAGACCCTGGAGTAAGAACACGGACTTTTCAACGATATACAACTGGTCCTGCCCAATTTTGCGGATCTTGGAGGCTCTAGATAACTTGCGCAGGTCAATGCGCAGAAGGTAGGCGTCGAGAAGCGTGCACGCTTTTGTGCAATATCCAGGTGTATCCTGCACACATGTATATTTGATTTTGAGCCACATATGCTTCCTAACCTCCCAATTTACATACCTCGTCATCTCGGTCGAAAGTTTGAGAGAACCGGCTTCCCATTTCTTCAGCTATCGCCGTATCAATCGCACGAAGCAGTTCGGGATCTGCCCTGCGTACAGGTGAATACTCCTTAAATTCGTTGGCTCCCGTCAGGACTCTCACTAATTCTATAATCGACCCACTGGTTAGTCAGTGTCATGACGAACAAAATTTATGACGATTACGCACCGTTAAATCCATCAAACTGTTTGAACTCTCTGACGAATACTCGCATGCTTTGCGTGTAGAATTCCGTCCAGGTTATGCCGGCGCTTCTTTTGCCACCATCGCACCTAGTATACCTGTAAGTCAGCTGATACAATTGCATACACTATTTGCGTCAATAGATTCCTACCGCGTAAAGGGGCAGCACCAGACCAAAGACGAAACCATTGATGCCCAACACGATCTCTGGATCGACTAACTCCGCGACTATGTACTCAAAGAATGGGATTAATGCGATCCCGATTCGATCGCTGTAGTCATTGTCGGCTTTACCCGTCATTGTTTCCTTTAAATTATTGTTCCATGTAAGCTCGGAGTACTGTAAGCTTTTCTTGTTTGCTTACGATTCGTATGCCTCGGCGATTCTAATAAACTTTTCTGCAGACCGTTGTTCCGTGCCAGCCACCGCCTTATCAGGATGGTACTGCAGGGATAGACGACGGTAAGCACTCCTGACTTCTTTGAGGGTCACATCCTACAATGAGAAAACAAACTTAAAAAGTCAGTGATTTCGGAAGGGAGAACGTGTATTTGCGGTCAACTTGCCTTCTTTATCCCAAGAATGGAATACGTATTGGAGAACGGGTCAATCTTATTGTGCTGGCATTCATCAATATAATCCAAAAGTAGTAAGCCGACAAGACAAAGTAAGACCCATCCTGCTCCTAGAAAAAGCGTCCTAATATTCTTTTGTTATCAGATTTATGGATCTTTCACACATCCCATAAAGCGTGGTCACGCGTGTGTGCGAGTGCGCCTTGCTTACGAGCGACATGGGAAAAGTCCTTTTTTGAGACGCCTGAGCTGCTTAGTCTTTCGCCTTCTTCGGTAGGTGCAGCTGGCGCAATGACAGAACTTGAGCTTCTTGTTAAAGCCTGTTGTAGTTCATGGTAAACAAGGCATCAATATAGTTTCACGCAGGCCTGAATTACGTATTGCTTTAAGTGCACGGTATAATCTATAAACCGTCACCGGCACAAGTACGAGAGCTAAGAGCCAGGTAAAGTACAATACAAACAGAAATTCCTCGTTGTAAACAAAACACGACATTGTTAAGACGGAGGAAAAGGCAAGCATGAACCGATTTGCCAATGCACTCCCCTTAAATAATTTCGTGCAGCATTTTTGTTGGTCGAAAAGTTCAATTCTGGACTCGCTAAGGAGACGACTGTGTTTGGCTATCAACAGCCATAGTGCACCTTCAATCACTACCTCTTTTTTCCATTTCTATAGTTGTCCTGGTCCTGTTTGGTTCTTGTGGGACACGATATGTTGGCCTTTACAGTGTTCTAATCCGAATATCTTTTGTATTATATACTACTCACCGTGAAACAGGCGCTTCGTTGTCTCGCAATTGCGCATATTCCGAGCTAAAATGCGTCCCACAAGGTGAATCTGTACCAGAAGACGAACTAGAAGGCTAAAAATGTTATAGCTCGTCAGAGTTCCTGGAACTAGGCGCTTATTATGCAATACTGTGAGAATTGCTCGATCTGGATATTTTGTCGACCCTACCTTGATGTTCCCATACTGCAATAGCAATGAATCAGTACGCACTACTCACAATTCAAAATTACAAAGGGCAGTTGACCGACGGCTAAGACTAACAACAAAGTGAAGACCAGATCCAGAACGACTCACGCATTTCTTCTGGAAATGATAATGGCAAAAGCCAATTTGCTCTTTATATATCATTATAGGAGAAGGAAAACCCCTGGTGTAAGTCAATGCAGGGGAATCCATGTGTACTACCGAATTACGCCAGTAATAAACAGCTCATTCACCCTTCGACTAAAATGAAAGCGTTAATGTATTTACTTAGCCAACGTCTACTAGATTACTACTGAGTAGCCCGCTATATATTCGATGTATTAAGCATGTCTATGGTAACTTGGGCCATTTCCAAATGATGTGCTTAGCTGATACGGCAGGATTGTCATTCGAGTATTGCGTAGCTGCTATAGTGAGCCAATATCAACGAGTAGTTGAAGGCTTTGAATTAGCCATGTGTATTTTGCTGTAACTCTTCCTTTAATTTTCTCTTCTTTCTCCAGCTTTGCCCATACATTTCCATAACGCTACAACTGCGTTGCTGACTTATTTAGTCGCCAAGTAACTGAGGCTTGTTCATGCTTGTGGGCGTTCCATCAGATGACTGTATCATGTGCAGCACGTTGCACCAAAACGAACTTCCATGGAAAGGCTGTTCATACTCAGCTGAACTGGTGGCGCATGATCATCAACACAATATAAAAGGACGCTGCAATTAATCGTGGCGTTGAACGGCTTTTTTCCATCTCCTCGTTATATATCCACCAAGCCTAACTACTCAGAGCAAAATGATGAAGCAAAGTGACAAACATTTTTGTGTCAAAGTCTTAAAGCCTCTCCAGAAGCACCGCTGCGCTGCTCCTTTTCTCGCACCTGTGGATCCTGTCATCCAGAACTGTCCTGACTACTTTGATGTCATTGAAAATCCCATGGACCTCGGCACGATGCAAGAGAAATTACGCAAAGGAGAATACACGAAGGTGGATAAGTTCGTAGCGGATGTGAATCTGATGTTCGAAAACTGTTATCTATAGAACAACGACGGTGATCCCGTCACTGAGGATGCGAAGAGATTAGAAGACGTTTTCCGCAAGTGCGTAGCTGACCTTCCCAAGCCTGTAAGTGTCAGTAGATCTCCCTCTATTTTTTGGCATTTTCCGTGCTCATATTACCCAAAAAGCAGCCATCTGCTTCCGCACCCGCCGCCAGCTCCAAAGGTGTGGCGTTTTCGTCTGACGTGACCTCACCAAAATCTGCGCCCTATGATGTTTTCCATTCCGTAGCATCTTTGTCGTCCGACAAAGGGAAAGGCAAGCAGAAGGTAAGCTTCTTTATCGTGATCATCCTGCAGATTTGCGCTCCTATTAACGATATGCATCTATGATACAGTCACCGCTCGCTTAACCGATATTCGCTAAACCGATATTTTCCTTAAATAGATGGCTTTTGGGCCTAACGAAAACGGTTAGCAGGGGAATATCGGTAATTCGCTAAACCGGTATCCGATGGCCTTTGGCCAAAAAATCGTTTAATCGAGCGTCAATGGTAACGCGTCGGAGACCCGTTTATTGCTTGAAAAAGCCAGCAATTTCAGTCTGCTGAGCCGCCTTCCCATCTTCGGCTTCCGTTTTGCTAATTCTTTTACGTAGAAAAATGCGACCATCTCCATATCCAGATCATCCTCGATGTCATTTGAATTGAGAAATTCTCGATATTTGCGCTTAGGCTTCCTTCGAGAAGGTGCTGGTTTTACTTATTCGTCGTCAATACCAGTACCGTCCATAGTGGTAATCTCGGACCTGCAAACCAAAAAGTCTTTCCTGTTACTACTCATACTCATCCTGAGTGTTGTATAAGAAATGATGCTTACCTTGTGCATTACCAATGCTATCGACGATCTCGTCTATGGTAAGCGCTTGATGAATGCCTTGGGTTTCTTCCTCTGGGATTAGGTCAATGTCCTCTACGTGGCAGCTTGGACCAACGACTTTCTCAAGAAGCTCATCAAGCTCATCAGACAAAGCCTCCTCCACTCCCCGCGCCACTTGCAATTCTTCTGGATTGGGTGGCGCAGTAAGCAATCCCGTGTGCTTACTATATATTATATGTAGTTTCGAGTACAGTTATCGGCGATAATAAACCATTGGCCAACGGTCAGCAATTGTTCTTGTCATAATGACTCATATCAAAGATGGAAAGCTTATAATACGTCTAGCATCAGCCCCATGCCTGGCGCATTCAGCCAGCAGATCTTGGTGGGAATTCACTTCGCTAGAGCGATATTCTCGCTAACTTCGCTAGAGCGATATTCTCGCTAATCCGATGGCCTTCTGGCCTAACCCAGGCCATCGGTTTAGCGAGCGGTGACTGTATATCTAGCGGGCACTGTAGTAATCAGAGACGATTTTAATCACTGCACGGACTGTACAGGGAAGATACATAGCTCCTCTTCAGAAAAATTTTTCTATACCAGCGTTTATCCTGCTGGACCCATAGAGCTGATTTGTGATTGTTCCCAGAACGCTATCGTTTTTACTCTGATTGTATCATCGTACAGACTCAACGGATGCAATGCTGAAGTATTTCTCTGTTATCGTAACATGCTTAGAAAAGCGGAATAGGTTATTGTTCCGGCAATGTGGCAAATGCACCAGTCAGGCGTTGCGCATTCAAATCCCAGGAACGAACCCCGTTAACTTCCAAGCCCCGTTAATTTCAAGGCCTCAACAAAAATCCTGACCTTGGAATTAACGGGGTCCCTCTGCAAACAAGTCTTCGAGCGGATTCGAGATGTACAATTTCAACTTTACAGAACAAAATGCGAATTTGCGAGAATAGAAATATCCTTGCTTGGATTTATAGTGGCGCCTCATCCAAATAAGATTACCAAGATACAGCAATTTCCACAACCTCGGAATCGTACAGATATACGGGCCTTCGTCAACTTAGCAGGATCTTTTAGGCGCCATGTCCAGAATTTCAGTTATTTGTCGGCACCTTTGGTAGCGCTCCTTGCAAATAGCAAGACGTTTTATCGGGTTCCTGATCAAGAAAATGCTTTTCAAGCGATGAAAGCCAAGTTACAAGAAGCAACATTATTAAAGCTTCCAGAACCACACAAGCCTTATTCATTGTATACAGACGCATCCAACATTGGAATTGGAGCTGTCTTAACACAAACGGATGATCAAATGGACAATGCCGAACGACCTATATGTTTTTTATCGAGGAAATTGCAACCAGACGAGACAGGATACTCAATTGTAGAAAAGGAATTATTGGCAATTGTGTATGCAATGCACAAATCACGAAAATATTTGGTCGATACGCGGTTTACGCTTTATACCTATAACAATGCCGTGAAATGGTTGATACAACAGTCAGATCCAAGATCACGATTACGCCGTTGGATAATCATTCTTCAAGAATTTGACTTGGACGTTATTCATATTCCAACAAAAGCGAACGTTGTCGCGGATGGATTATCTCGCTATCTAGACACACACTCGACTATCTCTGACCTTGAAGAACTTTCTCCGGAACAATTTATTCCTGCTTTCTTGAATTATGGCGTAAACGGAACTTATGAGCCGTATCTAACCAACGTTATTCAAGCTCTTCAAGATGTCAATGTCACGGGTCAGCCCAATATTCGCTTTAAGGCTCGAAAGTTCGCTTTAGTTCAAGGAAAATTGTATCGCGATGTCAATAATCGACGCGTTTATGTTCCACCACAAGAAGAACGATACGTATTCTACAAGGAATTCATAGTGTACATGGTCATTTTCGAGTTGATGCCATTGGAACAGACTCTATCAAGGATACTGGTGGCCTAATGCTTATAATGATCTCAAGAATTTCATGCGAACGTGTGATCCTTGTCAATTGATGGTCAATTTTCCGCAAGTCTAGCAACAAGTAGAATGGAAGTAGAACGTCCGTTTGAACGAGTAGCTTTGGACTATTTGGGGCCAATCGAACCACCATCAGTAAACGGCAATCGATACCTTTTAGTAGCTATGGAGTATTTTACAAGATGGCCAATTTCAAAAGCCGTCAAAAACACAAATGCAGAGAATACAGTGGATTTTGTTTACGAACAGGTTATTTGTCAATCTGGACCGCCTAAATACATCATGACGGATGTAGGAAGACATTTCGATAACCATTTTTGAATCAACTCTGTAAGATGGTCAATACGCGACATCAATTAACCTCTCCGTACCATCCAGGGAGCAATGAAATGGTGGAAAGATTTAACGGCACTTTGATGACAGCTCTCAAGAAAATGACCTTGGAAGAGCCAAGTCATTGGGATCTATATCTACCAAGTGTTCTTTACGCTTATCGAACCAAAGTCCATCAAAGTACAAAACTATCACCGTAGGAACTTTTCGGAACAACGCCGCTCTTATTCTCATATCAACACAATTTGATTCAACAATTTGGACGAAGATTAGGTTCTGAACGTCTCTACTTTTTACAAGATCGCTCTTTGCATCACTTGGACAATTACGATGTTACGAACAATATTTCTGGAACAAACCCATTTTCAGTTGGTGGTTTGGTCATTCGCGCTACCAGACAACCTCAATGAAAGTTACAACCGACATATCAAAATCGAATCTTCGCAGTAGCTAAACTTCTATCGCCAGAAACAGCTCGATTGATTATGGTGCCGATCGTCTAAACTCGAAAACTTTTGAAGAGTGCCAAATTTTTCAATTGAAGCGCTGCTTTATTGTATACCAATTTCGGACATTCTCAAACTACGAACAGCTTTTTATTCGTCTAGGTACACCCTTCTGTGTAGCTTATTTCTTCAATACCTTCTCGTCAACTAACCCAACGAGACTATTGTGATGGGCATCCCGGTTCCTGAGATTAAGTCTACACATATCCGCCATCGAAATCAAAAACAATAAAGCAGTAGAATGCAGCTGGCAAGTTTATCCGAACAGCTCTCCTTTATAGACGCTGTGAGGCAATTCGTTTCGTATTGAATCAACTGCTCAAAACCGTCAACCCGCCTCGATCCGAAGCTATTTTCATCAGAAATATCTATCAAATATATGTAATTACTTTCACTGGCTGATCAATGAGCACTGTGAGCCAATCCCACGACGAGGAATCTCGGGTGAAGCCGTGAACATTATTCGTCATTGAACGTTTCAAGCTGTTAAAACGTAAATAAGGCGAGAGTGACCCTATAATCGACAGAGGCGTATATGCGAGAGCATCTACGCTCGAATACGCGTTCCACGAAAGTACTTATGTCCCCCCAATTTAAGGATTCAAAGTCAGCCAGAATTTTTTGGTTGGACGCCCTTGCAAGCGCAAAATTTCTCTAAGTCCTCACGACTACAGCGTTCTGTCCTAAGTGCTCGACGCACATTTCGACAATCAGTAGACGCATTCGACAGATCTGATCACTATTAGAGCACGGTTACGTTGAAACGAGACAACCTGTTGCAATCCCGGCTGGCTAATGTCGAAACTGCGACGAAAAAAAAACTTCTTTCAGAGAACTTTTGTCCCTTTGTTCAAGACACACAATGTACGATTCTTTTCCTGATAAAACTTTTGGTACCAAAAGTGTGCGATCTACAAACGCAATCTTCGTCTGCTAATGAGGCAGCCAAAACACTAAAACGGCGACTTTTGTGAAAGCGTCCGGATTTTCTAAGACATGAGTCCAAGAGACTGCAAACCGGTTTAGAAGCAAGACGGCACAACAAACGCATTGTCGTGTTAATTGCAGCTGTGGATTGTACAGAAATGAACATAACTTTATTACAGTTTGCGGCTGCCGCCGGGGAAGGCAGCGTTGTGTCCTCTTGTTGCTATCGCGCCAACTATTGCTCCATGCTCCATGCTCAATGCTCTTTGGATTGGCTCGTGGTGACGAATGGCGTTGCTTTCTGGAGTTGAGCTACTATCCAGAAGTCGTTTCGTTCTATGCAATACAGATGTAAGTTCCTCCTTTTCTTGTCTCATATCGGGTAGGGCTCCTAACTGGGCCAGCATCTTGGCCCAGGCCCAGTTAGCCCAAATAATCTGGGCCGCCCCAGCAAAGCGTACCTGGGCGGCCTAGCTCGATTTGGCCCAGCTAGGCTTGAGGCGCCAGCCGTTGTGACGGCGATGTGACTATTTGTGACAGTATTGTGATGACGATATGACCGGTTGTGACCGTCTTGTGACCGCTTTTTATCTGGGCCTGGGCCAGGCTGGTGGCCCGGCCAACCCGGCCCGGCCCCTTCGGAGCCCTAATGTCTGGTTGAAAAGCAAACTCGGGCGCATTACTACTATTAGACGTGTTTGTCTGTTCGTTTATTTTTCACAGGCATGATGCTTTCTAACATATTGAGACGCTTCCCCTTAATTATCATTTTTTCCATGGAGAACACTTCATATTGCTTCTTCAGTTTCTTAGTTCAAAGACCAGGGCCTACGCGGTCCTCAGTTCAAGAAAACAGTAATTGGTACACAAGGACACTGAAGTAGGCATGCACCCAAATAAGATACAGAGATCTCGACTACAAGCTCACGCCATTGTTCGACGATTTTTCTCTCATGCCGTTGACTACAACGTGTTCGCTCGCTTAAGGTTGACAACCCACAGAAACGGGTTTTGTCGAGGTTATCTATTCGTCAATAGCAGATGACAAACACTGTTCGTCAAAGTATTCAAGTCTACTTACGCCGCCTTTTGTGTACGCTAAGAGAGACGTTTGAGCTGAATTGTTGGACTCGGGTCTTAGAAAATCCGGACGCTTTTACAAAAGTCGCCGTTTTAGTGTTTTGCCTTCCTCATTAGCAGACGGAGATTGCGTTTTTTTCCAAAGTCGAAAGCCGCCCATCTTGTCGAGTGCGTTGGTAGATCGCGCACTTTTGGTACCAAAGGTTTCATCAGGCAAAGCATCGGTGCAGTCTGTCTCTTGAACAAAGGGAAAAATTTTCCTGAAAGTTAAGTTTTTTTCGTCGCATTTTCGATATTAGCCAACTAGGATTGCAACATGTTGTCTCCTTGCAACGTAACCGTGCTCTAATATTGATCACACGTGTCGAATGCGACTACTGATTGGCGAAATGCGCGTCGAGCACTTAGGACAGAACGCTGTGGTCGTGAGGACTTAGAAAAATTCTGCACTTGCAAGGGCGTCCAACCAAAAAATTCTGGCTGACTTTGAATCCTTAAATTGGGGGGACATAGGTACTTTCCGCGTTCCACCCGTGCGTTACACACCCGGGGTCCGAGGTCCCAAATTCGTCATTTCCTACTTCGGTTTAGCGTATGCACAGAGAACAAAGTTATTTCCTTTTCTGCACGAGGGAGACCAATGCCCCGTGGCCGCGGAATATTGTCATACGTATTCCGATTGGTCAAAAGTGGCATCCCGATGCCGGATATTTTTAAAACCGATTGAATGAGAATTTGCTTTCAGATAAAGATTTTTCAACTTTATTGGATAAAAAACAAATGACGCAATTGAGAGCACGCGCAATACACTCGCGTTGATACCCCATGGCGCATCCTGTATAAACACAAAAAATTATGGCTACATTCTTGA